>QVNV01027013.1:0-97813 GCA_014825455.1 Pseudomyrmex pallidus | reverse complement strand
TCAATATAGCTACGTTATAAATAGATCATAAACTATGTATACCGCAAATTTAAAGAAAATCCTAAGAAAATCAATAATTCGGAGAACGTTTTTAATGGAACGATTAAGCAAACGGATTAGCTAGAACGGGATTTTAACTTTTGGGAAGATTTTTATCCGATTTCGTGTCGTGGATTACGACATATCCCTCGATCTACGCAAACTGCCGATTGCGTGTCCCGTAACGTTCGTCCCGTACGTAAAACCTTAGCCTGTGGGTGTTAATCAAGAACAGAAACTTTTTTTACGAGGATCGCCGTCGATGGACGGCGCGCGGCGCGGCGATGGACAGGGAAATGAAACGGCAGCGGGTTGTCCCGACACGATGGCCGATCTCCATGCATGGGAGGCGAAGTGACTGTGCGGGGATACGGCGAATGATAAAACGGCGAGGGATGATCGAGTGAGTGATCGACTCGAATGGAGGACAGAGGGTAGCCGGTATCTCCTTCCGTTGCCCGCGGCTAGATTAGATTGGCCAACCCTTCGTTGTCGTCCTCGTCGTCGTCGTCATCGTCGCAGATAGCTTCCCGGGATTCTCCTCCAGAAAATGCGAAATGCTCCTTTTTTCTCGTCGTGCGTCAATGGAACCTTTTCGAAGATTACACCTGTGGCTCGTATAGTCGCGGCGCAGGATATCAAGCGGCGCGGAAAACGCGGCCCGAGATTTCTATAGGGTTCGATTTTAATTTATTCTTATCCTTTCCCTCTCTCTCTCTCTCTTTCCTCTTACATACGTTGCAATCTCAATTTAAATCCGAAGTCTCGGGAAAAAAGTATTTGTGATCGAGACTTTTATTTAGCTTCTTTTTTTGTAACCTTTGTTTGGCATCTATTTCCATGTGTGTGTGTATTCTCTTTGTATATCGGTCTGATACCAATGTTCTCGCAGTCCGTTAATTCGCTTTAATGCTCTCCGTCACTCAACGAGACCGGATTTCATTAACGCGTCGATCTCACATCAGTGACGTCGTAGTCGTCATTCGATATAGAGAAACGTCGATTGAAACGCGTATAATTAGGAACGTCCACATTTGCAATTGCGAGAACTTAGCGTTTAGCAATTTCCATTTTCAATCAACAACCGAAATTAAAGACGAGAAAGATTAGTTCACTTTTTTTTTCTAGATGAAAATAAGAATGAGAATTTTTCCGACCGTGAATTAGAAATATAGAATTCGATTTCTCCCGAAACAAGGGCTGCGAGATATCTCGCATATACACGTAACGCGTACATATATACATTCGGTATCGTGATTGACGAATGCGCGATTCGTTCGGAGTAATGAAATCATTTCGGATCCGGGGGAGAGAGCGCGCGACGTATAATGAAATCGCTCTGATATAGCAAAGCGCGTCCGGCTCGTGACACGAACCGACGCCTTTCGCTTCCTGATCCGTGCGCGCGTGCAACACAGCGCGCACATAGCGAACCTATATAAGCTGCGACTGTTTATCGAAACGTCACGTACAGACGACCTATCAAAACCAGAAACGCGTTGCTTAAGCTCGCGCTCCCTCTTCTTCCTGTTTCATGACTCCCTCTCTCTCTCTCTTTTGCGTCTCGGAAATGCATATTAAAAATAAAATACGCGATGTGTGATCCGTGATTTGCGGGGTTTATTTTTGGCGGCCGGCCGCAGAGTCGCCAAAAGCGATAAATTCTACCTATTGAAATTAATTTGCGAAACTCGCGTATCGTTAAATTCCACCGGTTAATGCGATGTATAGAAAATGATCGAAAATTTCGATATATTAAGCGCGCGCGGTTTATCTCTAATCTCTAATTAATAATCTCTCGTTTTTTTTTTTTTTTTCATTGCTTCGAAACCTTACGCGAAAGTTGATTTTTTTTTTGAATCGTGACAATTGTCTCCCGCGAGGGTGCGTTGTGGTTAGTTGTGATTGCGAAATTGAGTGCAATCGCTGTCGAAAGCCTGAAGTGCGTTGTTTGTCGTTTCGACATTTTTTTTTTTTTTTTTTTTTTTTTTTTTTTTTTTTTTTTTTTAACTATGATGCGATATATTTGTTTCACAGGCCGATGGTTACGAAACCAATCAGTGCAACCCGCTCGAATGGAAGGGCAAGTGCACAAAGGATCGTGTTCGGAAAAAAATTTGCAATTCTCGAAAAAGACGGCGGCGCCACAATTGGCAGCCGCAATCTCGCGCGCGTGCGAAACACAATTTTTATTTATTATATAATATTACAGAGACGCAAAATTCTTATTTCGCATTGTTGTGCAATCAGTTGGAACAACAACGCGCTGAAAAAAAAAAAAAAAACCAACGCGAACGTTAAATAATCTGTGAGAATCGTTCGCAATGCGGAAGTGACGAAACGAAATGTGAAATATAAATACAGTCAGTGCTAATTAAACCACGCGCGCGACTATTAAACTCACGTTTAGTATCTAAATTGCATTTTAGTGGATCTCGTGTAACGTTTAAGTTACATATAAATTTCTCTTGACGACGCTCGTTTTACGGATTAATTGAACGAGCGCTGCGCGAAAGATTTACGATCAAACAATTTTCCGTAGTATGATATAAGAAAGTGGCCTTTAAAGCTGAAGTTCTCTTGCGACGTTCTCTTTTCCCGCGCGGATAACGTCCGGTGCTCGCTAATTTCGGAAATGAACTACTCGAATATTATACTTTATAAGCGATTCGAGCGCGCGTGTACACGGCACAGACAGAATTAAAAAGTTTTTGCAACGCTGCGTTGTAACTTTATGAGCATCACACGTACGCAGATCCGGTTTTAATTACGTTAACACGGAACAGCTGTGTTCTGTCTCTTTTCGTTAGCCGCGAAAAGAGATGTAAAAGTTTATTTAAATATTTGCGCGCGCGCACGCGTTCACATAAGCCAGACCAATCCAATGTTTAATAGTTAATTTTGCTAATTGTTAAAAGGTTCATTAATTATGAGCGCCCCAGCCGCGCAACTCCCTCGCTCTCGGCACGTTTCATATCGGCGAAATTAAATTAATACAACGAGATGATACAACCCCGCCGCCACCGCCGCCGCGTCGCGTTACGGCTGAACGTCGCACGGGGCGGCCTGACTCTTCAAGTAACGAAGTATTTCCGCGCATAATGCCAATATCACGTGAATTTCATTAACCATAAAATTAATATCTCCGCATTCGGAAAATAACTGCGGAAATAATCTCGTCACAAAGAAACTCGTTTAATTACCTTTTATTGCGCGTGATGTAAAAGCGAGTCAATTGCACGCGGCGGCGGCGGCGGCGGCTGTTTTATAAAAAAATGCGTAAATATAAAAAAATGTGCGACGTTTCAGATATTCAATTATATAAACTCGCACAGAGAGTTTGCTGGAAACGTGGCATAAAGTTTTTCAAAATTCAAAAGGTTGATTCGCGAATTAATAATCGCCAGCAGTTTGTTGAAGCATATGTATGCGTATTCAATTTGTTATTTCATTTGTGTTTCTCCGGTGAGAAACAGGTAATTTACATATTCTCACACAATGCTATCTCTCATGTGTACGTGTACACATTTACAAAATATATATATATATATATAATTTATTAATTAAATTTGTTCCGTTCGATCAGCTCGATATTTTACACGTTAACAATCGCGTGCGAAAGATCATTTATTTTTCCACACTTTTTTTTTATTTCAACGGAACATTTGCAAAACAACAAAATGAGTTTTCGCCGATTAGCATTCCGCGTTTCGTTTCTGTGAGTAAGCGTCGTCGTATCAACGAATCGTGAAAACGATCGCGCGGTCCGGCTGTTCGGACGGGCGTGTTCTTTCATTTTTAATTGGGTTACTCAAACTAATTAATTCTCAGACTGAAGCGAGTTCTCATTAACGCGACACAGAGGATTAATGGTAAAAAAAAAAAGTTATTGATGGACGGAAACATGTCAGTAATGTGTATATATAGTCTGTGTGAACGAGTGATGCGCATGAAGTAGTTTTCTCAATCTCCCTCTCTCTCTTTTCTCGCTTTTTTCCACGACGGTTTTTTTATTTTTGAGTTTCGCTCGTGGATGCCGATTGATTAGTTTCGTTGTCGATTCCACACGTATATCACGTACTTGTCTCGTTCAAACGCATGACCTCCCAACGGCAAACGCGGCATCGCCCATTTTGTTAATACTAATCTCTATATTAATGCACCGTATGAGTTTTTAATCAGGCCGACATTAATATCTCGGTTTGTGAATCGGCGACGCGATGATAGCGGTCATAATTCACACCGCGAGTCACAGCAATTCTCTTTCTCTTCCAAAACTGCGTTATATTAAAACTTGTTCTACCATCATATTTGTTTTTTTGCCCGAAAAGATTTCCTTCTACTTCTCGACGGTAAGTGACAAAAACCAGGAAAAAAAAAATTATAAAAGCGCCATTAATCAGACGGAAACGATTACGATTATATTTTTTCTACGTTCGAGATCTCTACTTTAGAGATCGGCAACTTTGCAATTACCGTTCTTTGGCTGCCCCTTTCCTCACCTTCGAAATCTTGTGTCATCTTGGGAATTCTGTATATGCAGGATAAGAAGTACGTAAACATGCAGCAAGAAGTTTCATCTTAATGCAAATTTATACGAAGGAGGGCTATTATAAAGGAGCGTCACGGAGAGATATTAAAATTACGAATCTCGGGGTGACAAAGTTGCGCGACAAAAGGATGGGCTATAATAAAAGCGACCGTATAAGCGATGATACGACAAATAAATTCAGCGTTGCGAATTAATTGCGAATAAAAGTTGAAAAGCAGAGAAAAACAAAACGTAAATATATATAAGTTTGCTCTTATTGCACGCATGCGGGGAGGGGGCTTCAATGCAAAACGAAACGTTTTGAAAATACATGGAAAGCACATACGCACATTATTAATTAATTGCAAATCAATATATAAACGTAATCAAAATTTAAGCTAAACGTGACGCAGCGAAATAGAAACTTTTCTTACTTGTTGAAATGTTCGAAGTGTTCTGTGACAACAGGTAATTAAACAATTACAAATCGACGGCTAAAAAAACAAAGAAAAAGCACCGTCAGGGCTACCAACTGTGTACAATTCGAATCCTCGTCGATTGAAAAAAGAGCGACCGCGAACCGCGTGGGATCACATCACTTAATAACGGAACGTGATACGCGTTTGGCTCGTCGGACGCGACTGACAGCACCGTGTTGCGCCACGTGGATCCCAACCACCCTATGGAGAGAGCTCCACGGGAGGAGAGGGCGTCGAGGATCATGCGCGATGCTCCGTCTGCTTCGAATCAATCTCTTCTGCTATATAATGCCGTTTCGCTCGCTTTATCTCGCTAACCGCGTAATTAGCAGTGCGCGTTTCGTTCCTCTAATTATCGCGGTGAAATCAACCGCTAATACACAATATATTTTCTAAATTTCTACAATTTAGAAGACAAAAAAAAAAACAAGATACATAGGTGTGTAAAACCGAACTTCACGCGCGTTTTACAGTCGAAATAAAAAAAAGAGGGACGGCTCCGCAGGGGTGACTTTCGCGCAAGTCTACTAATTACGAGGCTTGTGGCGGAACCATTACAATATTCACGGGGATCCCCCTCGATGTAACTCAGAATACAGAGCTCGGTAACGGGCTTCTTGTCCGATCGTTGGGAATGGACATAAACATAGCCATTATCCTAATTAGGACTTCGTAAACCCAAATGGCCAATAACTGTCTGCCGGCCAATAACTACACCCCCTATTACGTTTACCCTATATACGAGCAACCGAGTAATTCCGATGTTCCGGAAGCTTATTACTATTATAATATATTCTATTATAATATTAAAATTTGCATTTTGCGCTCGGGAACGTGAACACGCGCGCGCGCCTAACATTATTCGATTATTTTGCATCATCCGCAAGCGATTTTTTTGCGAGGAGAAAATATGTTTGTTAAAAATTAACCGCACGTGTGTGCGCGGTTAATATTCAGATTCCGTACCGCAAAAGACGCTATCAGATCGCTGACTTTAATCCGTGAAACGCGAAACAATAACGAGCAGATGTAGCTGAACTACCGGCGCGCGTTCCGCGAGATTAATCGTTCCGCCTGTCAGTCTCGACACGTCAAAACGTACACGTCTCTCGCGGAAACGCGTGCGCGCCGTGTTACACGAATGTTCCCACTCGAGTCTTGGTCTCCGACAATCTCTTGCCTTCCCTCCTCCCTTCGTCCCCTCCCATTCGTCGGTTATCTCCTTCTCGGCCTTTTGGTCCCGACGTTTGTAACAGGCTTGAACCCGCAAACTCTCTCATCCCGTTTCGTCTCTCCCTCATCTGACGAACGGCGCGGCGAGGTGGATGGCGGAGCGTGATGTTTACATTTCAATTATCCAGCGTTTCACTCCACGCCATTATTAGTATTTGCATCATTTAGCAGGCGCAGGAACGTGCCTCTGCACTGGCTCGACTGCTTCGTCTGGTTTTAGAGTCGTTAGGAAGAAGAGGAGGAGGAGAAGGAGGAAGAGATGAAGGAACAGAGGAGGAGAAGAAGGAGGATATACGTGCGCGCGCTCGCGTGAGCGCACGTAGAGGATACGGAATTGGTTGGTTATTCAGTGATCCGCGCGAATGATTATTCAGCCGTGAAAGTGGAGCGTGCGCTAAATTTAAACCAATTATTTATAATCGGCACGGTCGACCGCAGTGAAACGGTAACCTCGCAACAAGCGGGCTAGATCTCGCCTAGATAAATTTTTCAACGACATTTCTTTTCTTCTCTCTCTTCGATTTGTTGCCGACAAGAACAGATGAATCTCGGATTCGTTTTTCGGACGATCATCAGAACCAATTTTCTACGAAGTTAGGAGACCGCCGATTGCCTATCGCGAGAGAGAGAGAGAGAGAGAGCGACAACATGAGAAAGTAAAACGCGGAATTGCCCAATATCCCGGCGGGGAACTTAAGGCTTAAGTCCATGAAGACGACCGGAAGAATCTGTAATGGTAGAGAAAGAGAGAGAGAGAGAGAGAGAGAGAGAGATTGGTTACTCCGGGGGAAAACTCCGGGGGAATATCAGGAGAGATAAAGGACACGTTGTTCCCTCCTCTTGTTCCAATTGGCGGAAATAGGGAATCCCTCGAAAACGATCGTTAGCTCGCGAACTTTACGACGACGTCAATGAGGTCACTATACCGATATTGGAATGGGCTCTTTATCTACCGTCTCGATTGGCCCGCTCTCTCTCTCTTTGTCCCGAAAAATAAAAATCTTGTTCAGCTCGTGCGTTAACGAGAGAGATCGCTCTAATTCTATACCAAGATTAGATTAGATTGCCGCGATAGCATCTGTCTTATCCAACTTGTCTCTCGAACGTCTTGTCGCGGGAGCGTCTTGTGTGCCGTTTGCAATTTTCCTCCGCTGGACGTACACCTATTGTACTTAATCCTTAAAAGGCTATATCGCGGGTGAAATTTCACCCCGTGCGAATTTTAACGTTATTAAAAAAAAAACGTAACCACTAATTTTACGGATATTATTCGCGCAAACTGTTTTGGCTACTGTTTTGATTTCTAAAATAAAAACGTATATATACCGGGGTGAAATTTCATGTAATTTTGTACGATAGCTTTTAAGGGTTGAATAGTGGTATACGGCAGTAAATGCAATAATAGAATTAAAATAAAAAAATAGAATCTTTGCGATCTGTTTTTTAGATTGTTTGTTCGCAAGAAGATAGAAGATTTTTCTTCTCTCTCGCGCTCTCTGTTTTTTTTTTTACACTCGACAAAATCAATTCGACCGAAACGTTTGTTGTCGGGCTTTGTTGTCGTGATTCCCGGCGATACCATATAACGGAATGTATACGAGCGGGATGCAACGGTGAATTAGTATCGTTGCCGTCTATGAAATTTGAACTGGCAAACTTGTATCCATGTCGCGGTTGCAGTTGAACGTCTTCCTCCTCGCAGCCAGTCTTTCCCCGCTCAAACTTCGTGAACATATCTGATCATATCGGGAGGGACGAATCGCCCTGGCTATTCGGCGACTACACTTTGCGCAGTCTAAAGAGTCTGATAAGACGACGGTGTCTGGACCAAAAGGAACATATGGAGAGGACATGTACGCGAACGCAATACAAGAACGAATTTTCCCGCTGCTTCGTGATACGAACTGAAATTGCAACGAACGAGGTTGAGCCATACCGTTTCTTCTCCTTCAGCGTGTAGCTCCAAAATATTTTGTAGAACAAGAGGACGCAAATTTGACAATTTTGTTTTGCTGACACACGTGTATAAAAAATATTTGATTGATGAGCGTTTTGCAAATAAATGTTTCGCGACAAATACGTGTCGCAGATGCGACATGGTTTCTTTTTCTCCGTTAATTGCCATCGCTGTATAAAAAACAAGTAAAAATACTCTACTCTAAAGTTTCGATTTTTAGTATAATAATTTTACATGTTTTGAATAATAATATGCAATTAATTTTATTTAATTTAATCATCAACTTTGTATACATGTAAAAAAAAAAAAAAATTAAATTTCTCAGTCTGCTCAGCCAAAGCACATGCTCGAAACTGCGGGAGACCCGCGCATTACGCGAGAAATACCTTTTTCAAGGACAATGGACTAGTCTGTTATCACCATTCATCGTGCGATATATATTGCGGCAGCGCTCTTTAAACCTTTTAAGTCGGCAACACGCTGTCGTACCGCCAACTGGAATGGAAAGGCTCTTAGCAGGTGCTTTAGGTGGGCGTGTTCAACCGCGATATAGTACCTTTTAACCGCGGAAACGGTAGAAAGCACAACTACGGCCTGTCGACCCCTTTCCTTCTATTTTTATCTCCCTCTCCTACCTCACCTTTCTTTCATTATACATCGACCAACCCGGCGAACAACAAAACTTTTTTTTCCCCGACCCCCTTTAAACTAGATCTCGCCGCGCGTAACAAATAATAAAGTTTCTAAATGGCGTTTCGAAGCGACGATAATTGCGACGGAATATATAACGCGTCTCCTTCATCTGCACGTTGCTCTTTACATCCCCTTTATATTCAAAAGAATTCGTTATACACGAAATAAAAAAGAATTTATCACACATAAATCTCGCAAAACAAGAACTCACACAATTCTTTACAACAGTCTCACAGATTATTCAATTAACACGTTCACCCTCTCTCCCTGTACACAAGTTACCGCTTTCCCTCAACCAAAGAAGATCGCTGAATAAAATCGGCTTGTGGTTTGTGACGTTCTGTCGCTTCGTCGAATAAACAAACATTGTTCGATGCCAAACTCTCGGCTTGATCTACCCTTCCACGCACAAACGTGTCAATATATCGCCAATATCGCTATTCGCGTAAAGCAGCATCGATCGCGCTTGTCCGAGAGAGAGCAGATTTATCACGAACTACACCGACAATAAAATGCAGTTCGCGATATATGCCCGTTCCTTTTGCGCGCGCGACACTATTACAGCGATTGATTTATCACGTGCACGCTACGCGATAAAAATGCGAGCTGAAAACGCGCGCGGAGTCTTCTCTTCATCTGCGTATTTCGTATGTATGCAACATGCAAACGCGCGGTGTTACCGGTCGGTGTACGATATCCCCGTAATTCGCGCGGAGTTTCCTCGCACCAAGGATTTAAAGTAGCCAGATAGCAATTGTACGAACAGGATGTGTAATTTCCCTCCCTCCCTCTCTTTCGTTCCATCTAGCGGAACGTCGTAGCGTAGGATGTTGAAATGTGACGATAAATAATCGGCGTTGTCAAGGTGAATCTTTTGATGAGAAACACCTCGCGCACTAAATTGCATATCGTTACGAGGTTGATGCTTGTATATGTGTCTCTCAGAATTCTCCTCGACGGGGGCTATTTGCCGACGCTCTTATATCAAATCGGAGGAATATTTCACCGGGAAGCTTATCAACGCGGAACTTTAACGCGCGGAGTAACGTAATTGAGAATATATATCGGGCGAGAACGTTAAAGAAATGCCGCGAGAGACCGCGATAATTACGTTTTTTTCGCTTACACAGTTTTTTCTCTTCGCACGGCGAACTAAAAAACAAAAGAAAAAAAAACCTCACGCTGCACCACTTAGCCGGTAAACGTATATAGGCGCTATGCATTTAACATTTGTAAAAAAGTTTTTTATCTGTCACCGCGTATGCACAAGAGCCCCGGCATACATTCACTTCTTGAAAATGTGCCAGCTTAAAAGCCGGAAACATCTCGCGAAAAGTCCAAAAGCGAATCGGCGTCTGGCCGAAAGAAGTTCACGAAAAAGTCAGAACTCTAAATATTACAACCCCTTTGCTCGACGACACACCGAAAGAGAGAGAACCCCGTCACGTCGAGCCCCTTTCGCGTGAGCGGCGCGAGGCGCGTTTTCATCCGCGATGCGCGGAAACCCCCGTGGCTCGCCATAAAGAAAATCCGTGACGGGTCTAGCTTCCGGTCTTTCCTCTAGAAATGCGTCTCCTCCCTCTCTCCCTCTCGTTCCCAGTTCGTTCGTTTCCCTCTCTCTCTCTCTCTCTCTCCCCGAAAAGTATCGCTCTCTGGCAGCGACCTGCTGCCGTATCAACCCTCTTTGCATACCCAACGCATGTATATATATATATATATACATCATCCTTCTTCCGCACAGTGGGACGCGGGATATACGCCCTTCGATCAGTTCATCTTCTCTAGCTTTTAGAACGACGTTGAAAAGACTTATTCCAAAATTTCATATATCGTACATGTGTTATTCATGAAATTTAAGACCTTGCTCTTTTATTGTGTTCAACGTTGGGGGAAAAAAAAATCAAATTTTAAAAAACTATTAATTCGAGAAAAGTTAATTTCAATGGTTGTAGCGAAATTTTTATTTCGCTTTAAAATATGTGGGAATCAATTTGCGCATACGCGTTTGCAGAAATGAAACGTCGCAAAATATATTACTGTGACGCATTGTCGTGCGAACATATATACCTATATATCGATGTACAATCCAATTTTACTAATCCATTATCGAATCGAAATTCAATCACTGATAAATCATCTGTTTCGAAAAAAATATTCATTATCGACGATGCGAAATTAAATTATGGCCCGAATGGTATCTGTATATCGCGCATATGTATGTACACGTGTGATCCAGTTCTCCGATATCGGAGAACGGCATTTCCCCATTTTCCTTGTGCCGCGCCGCAACGCCGCCGTGCGCGAAGTTCCCTCCTCGCTCCGAGACTGCTATGAGAAACAAGAAGAAAAGCGTGTGGCAGAACGGACACGAATGGAACTGCTCCAACGGCGGGAGAGTTTCACCGTAATATTCGAGATCATTTGAGATACTTTCAAAGAGTGGGCTTGTGTCCAGCAGAAACGAGAGAGAGAGAGAGAGAGAAATAAAGACGGGGAAAAAAGGTAGACAAGAAGGAAAGAGAGTACACAGACATCGCGCGCGCGATCTCCATTTCGAGGAAAGACCTTCGGCCTTCTCTTGCGTGATAGGTCCACCTGTTTCTCGTCTCCGTGTGTCCATGTATTCCTTGTATCTTTTGTACGAAAGCGGAATATTTGCAAGTTTTCACGTCGATACTCCTACGTCCGATAGTGGCGTTTGAAAAATATCTGTGTTGAGTGGTTTCTTTTTTACTAGTATCGAACTGTAACGTCAAACAGCAGGCTATTGACGAGTTTTTTTTTTAACATAGATATCTATTTTTATCATGTTCATCACGTATTTTAGCTTGCAGCTGTCGTGAATGTCGCGTCACTTCGCAAACTCATTTAACAAAAAAAAACGTTCGCGATTTTTTTTCTCAATGGCATTTTTTATTTTATCAACAGATAATATATATTTTATAATATGTAAACTATATATGTATATCGCACACGTGTGTGTGTGTACAAATTTTGCTTCTCCATCAAAAAGAGAGATTAAACTTCTCATTAATGTGTTTTCTAAAGCGCGCACTTTGCGCTGTTCGTTTATTTTATCCTCGCCTTACTCTTCAAGCTTCTAAACCACGAGCGCGCTTCCCCTGCTGTTTCTCTTTTCGCGTTTGTCAGAGGCAATGACAGGATATTAAAGTAGGAACAACGCGTAGACTGCAGACTGTAAATATCCGGTTGGTGCCCGGCTTGCCTGACGTTTCACAATGAACAGGCGGATAAACCTGCGCGCGGCCAAAGGATTTCCAACGGGCCGGACATGGGGGCGGTCGCGGGAATCTCCGCTGTCCGTATGGAAATACATAGCAAAGTTTATTGCACGCCGGCTATATGAAGCGCCGGTCGACATAATAGCGTTGATGAGGAAGATATAAATTACTTGGTGCTGCGCGTAAGTGACAAAAGCGACCGTTTCCCGTCTTTTGCGTTGGCGTGTACGTACGAGTTACTCGACCGACTGAACTGTTCGACCGATCGAATGTAGTAATTTCGCGTCGGAAGAATAAACAATAATTGCATCGGTCAATCAACAAAACATTATGTACATATATTTGCTTTATTTTCTAAAGTTGTATAATAATTAAAACTGGAGGATATGTAAAAAAACGTACGAGCGGCAATTTCTGCGGCAATATTCTTAAAAAAATTTCATACTTTTTCATACGTATAATATCATGTTAATCAAAGTTTTTCGGTAATTCCGTATTCGGAGTAGAGACGCAAAGTCAAAGTAACTTCTCGAGAAGTTATACGGGGGCACAGGCGCTGTAATATAGAGAGAGAGAGAGAGTACGAGAGAATTTATGAATCTCAATGACGAGAGGCAATATCGCATGGCTATTCTTTATTGCAGCTAATAAAGAAGGCATTAGAATGGCCGAAGTTTACGCGGAAGTTGCCTTTTCTCCTGTACAAGATTAAATCATTTTTCTTCTCCCGAGGAATATATCGAGTTACATTCTAATTGCTGAAAGAGAGATCCGGAGAATGTAACTCCGTTGTGAAATTATTTACAATTATAATTACGCTAACGAAGAGAGAGCTCTTGACGTGAGGGATAATAAAAAGCTTATTAAAAAAACAAATATAACGTTCACAATAAAACAGCTTGTATAAAAAAAATAAGTAGCTTGTGTAAAAAATAATTAATTGCGTAATAAAATAGCTCGTAAAATCGCGCAAAATTTGAATTAAAAAATTAGCAAAATTGTTCTATTCTCTGAAACATTTAGTCTTGAAAAAAACATGTTAAAATTACAGAAGGATAATTAAAAAAATGTGAATTCCTTCTATTTTTAAAACCAGGTTGTATATATTTTTTCCCTTCGTTCTTCTTCTTAATTAAAAACCAATTCGTAATTGCTTCGCTTGTAATGTTAAAGAAACTCGTTTTCCGGAGAGTACAAAAACGTATCCTGTTTTACAGGCGACGTCCGCCAGACGGGTTCGATTCTACGTCGTCGAGCAAACGTCGATGTCTGCCAGTAGAATAGTCAAGATCACATCGAGTGTAAAAATATTTGGAACTATCAGGCGCTCTCTTTGACTTTGACCCGAATCGAGCGGCATCTTTCGATTTTCTTTTCCGCATCTAGGAAAACCGTGCTCTCGCGACGGGAGAAAGGGGTGTGGGATGAATGGAATATGAGAGGACCGAAGGAGAATAGAGAAAAAAACAGAAGAGTAAAACGAAGAAAAGAGGGAACAGAGAGAGAAAGAAAAAGAAAAAGAGAAAAATCCCGTAAGCGCTGTAGAGACTCTATCGGTAGTCTGGCTCCGATGGATCCTCTCGTAAAAGTGAGCCCGGGAGAGTAATAAAAAGAGCGACAGATAAGCCGCTTCGTATTGCCTTTCGATCGATGGCGTGTTGCATTGACGTATGTGCCGAGCGAGCGCACGAGCGAGCGCCGTATATACACACTCGCGCTGATAATCCGCGAATTCCTTGCCAATATATGCTTCTATAATCTCAAAGATCCCAGCATTGGCGAATACCGCGCGCGGCGGTCCCGACGCGCCAGATCCAGTTAACTTCACGGCGCATACATAATTTTGCCGTCTTCATCTCTAAATAAAAAAGAGAGAACACGAAGAAGGTAAAAATAAAGTTGATGCGAGACACCGCTTTTTAAAGTCTCCGAAATCTTTCTTCAAACTTACCGGCTTGCGCGAATTAACTTATTTGCGCATAAAAAACACCGTCATTTAAACAACCGTTTAAAAAGAGACCTCCCAAGGGAGGTCGCTCTCTCTCTCTCTCGCGTGACTCCTCCGCGCCGAAAGCCACTCGCACGCATCTGCATCCGCGTCACCGACACGGCGCTCACTCGCGGTCTAAGAAGAAACGAAAAAGAGAGGGGAGAGAAGGGCGGTTCGCGCACACATACGAGGATGGAGGTTCAACGACCCGCGGGAATGTGCCGGTGCACCGGCACAAGCTATCGTTTTAAACCGTGTTCGGCAATCTCGTAAGACCCGCGTCGCCGGTGTATACGCAAGTACTTTTGATAACGGCGATCGCGGAAGGGATTACGAGATTGGCGGCGAGCCGCGGCGGAAAGAAGAGACGACGGATGTGTGTAAAGAACGGGTAACCGAGACCCGTTAATTTTCGGCCGAGCTCGCTAAAGAAACGAAAATAAAACAAAACAAAAAAAAACGAACGGCTTCAAGTGCGAGCAAGAGTCGTAATTAAATGTAAAAATATCGTATTCCCGCGTCTTGAAAGTCGAAAAAAGAAAAATTCAAGCTCGCTCGAACACTTATACCGGTTTTGTTCGTTGCTCCGCAGGTGTTTAACCGGTCAGTTTGCCACAATTACATACTTGACCCATATTACGCGACACACACGGCGCCAACGTGTCGCTGTCAGCGATTGTCTGATAATCTAACTAACGTGTCGAGAGCCGAACAATTCGAGAGTATGGGAAAAACGGAACGTGTGCGAGTAGGTCAACTTTCCACGACGATTTCAACATGTGAATTGTAATTTGGGAACGAACCGGTCGGACGTGATTTTCGTTTCTTTGTTCGTCGCGAGGCGCGCGCGCGCGCGCGCCAAGTTTCCTGATCTGAAGAAATTAAGCTCGCGATTTCGATTGTTGTTGTTGTTGTTTCCTCTCCTTCTCGTGACCACACAAATCAATCCGCCAATCGCAGTAATCGCGAACAACGGTGATAAAAGATCGGTCGTATAGTCGCCTCGAGAAGATTAGGCTTTCGTCGTCTTTCTTTATTTGAACCTTCGTGATAAAAGAGCGTCACGAAATGCCGGAGAGAGAGCCCAGTGAAAGAGGTCGACGGCTACGCATCCCCCAAAATCAATATGGATACCAACACGTATGCGATACACTTCCCCCCCGAGTGTGTGAATGTGCTCGCGCGTTGCGGGATCTTTCGACGTGACTATAGGGTGGTCAACGTGTCAAGGGTGGGACACACGGCTGCCTCTTTCTTCATGACAAACTGCCCCCATTCGTTGTGATCCATGAAACGAAAGCGTCGCTTTCTACATCACTGGTTATCGTGACAAATTTGTGTTTATGTATACTCATCGTTCACCCTCGGCCACACCGACAATGCCACGACGACAAAGTTACACCGTGCGTGTGAGACGAGATTTTTGGTCGAGAGATAATTAAAAATCGTACTTGTAAAAGCGAAAGAGTGATGGCAAAAAGACCTGGTTTTTTTTAATGATAGCAAAGTACTTCAACTGCGAGAGAACTTGTTAATGCGTCATGTAGCGATCTTTCAATTTCAGTATTTCCTCGGTAATTGATTGGCTTCAAAGACTTGGTCACTGATTAATAGGGAATGTATTTTCAGAGCTTTATAAAGCACTTCCCTTCTTCCAATAAATGAAATAGCGACGAATAATAGATTGTTCCTCCTCTGAACAATGAAAAATTTAACGTAGATCGAGTCGATACAAAATATTTTTGTTGCAATAGTACTACTATACTAAGTAGCGTTTTGAGCAGAAATGAGATTTGTCTATGCAAACATCGCATTTCGATATATATCGCAAATCGATATATATCGCAAATCGATATATATCGCAAATCGATATATCGATCTTTTTTTTGTTTCTAATTGCCGATTCCAGCAAAGTGTTAAAATTTGATTAACCAAAATGTAATATTGGTTTCACCCCTTCATATCTCTGGAACCGTACCCTTATCTTGAAATTTTACTGGGATTAATGTTTCATCTAATGGTACTATTTGCTACAAAAAAAAAGTTTGGAATTCGAGGTCCAAAAATGGACGAAATTTTCCATCGCTTTGTTTAAAAAATTTCATCAATTTTTTTAAAAATAAAGAAAAATACAATAGGAAATACTTGAAGAGTGTTTTTTAAATTTTGTTCGAAAGTTTTCAGAGAAACGACTTCCGATTGTGTGCGCTGTCGCACGCACCCTCGGATGCATACCTCAAGATCGTATTTCTTTGACACGACTGCCTTTGTCATAGCTTTAATAACTTAGCAAGCTAGAAACCCGAGAAAAAGAAACCGATGGTATGCCCAATACATCATGCCGCCATAGAATGCGTTTATTGGATTTTTTTGCGATTAAATTACATTCCGGAACGGCTCATCGATTTGATTTTGAATTTTTAAGAACGCCGACCGTGATTTCTGTTAACGTTAAACCTGTCAAAGTCATGTGTGATTAAATTAGTAATATAAAAATAAGAATGTAAAAAAATAAT
The DNA here is from genome assembly GCA_014825455.1 of Pseudomyrmex pallidus. Classification (NCBI taxonomy): domain Eukaryota; kingdom Metazoa; phylum Arthropoda; class Insecta; order Hymenoptera; family Formicidae; genus Pseudomyrmex; species Pseudomyrmex pallidus. The sequence continues at coordinate 81,133 of QVNV01027013.1, read as the reverse complement.
GTACATGCGTTAACTAATGTGCGATGTGACGCGGACTAATATGTAAATTAAATTTGACGTAGAAAGGAAGCAAGAAACATTAATTATTCCTTATGTATTTTTACTAGCGTATAATATTACGCAATAACACGCGTGTAATAAAAAAAAAACATGAGAGACGCAACGCTCATGAATAACTGTCGAAGATTTCTTTTGCAAAAAAATAAAACGAATTTTCGGCACGACGGATACTTCCGCTGTATTGGTACAATGTGTGCCGCAGCTGGACATCTCGCAAAAAAAATCGCACTATTGTGTGACGTCTCGTAAAAGCATCTCATGTAATTGGCAATTAAAGCAGGTGGCTTTGACAGCCTATATACCTGCAACACTTGAAATCCGTTTGCGCTACGTAGAGAGAGCGACGAGATTGTTTGCGGGAAATGTTTTTTTACTCTCATCTTTACTACCCTCGATTTTGGAATATAAATACATTTTTACTTAATTCACTAAATTTTCGAGCTGCTGTTCTTTTTTGTTCCGCTGAAATAAAACCGCTTATCCGATAATTTCGTTTAAAATTGAACAAAGAGGCGCAAAGACGCCCTTTGAAAGTTTCCGTTGCAAATTTTCATTTTTTTTCTTTTTTTTACCGCAACACAGAGCGTCCTTTGAGCAGAGAATGACGAACTATGACAAAACCCACGTGACAACTTGTGTAATAGCTGGTTTTTGCGTGAGAACAGTTAATTGACGGACACACTTTGCGCATATGCAATTTGTCCAAGCGTCGTCGTGAACACAAAAAACGAAACGCTCGAAATAATCGCTCGAACGACGTTCTAGTGTTGTAAAATGTGTTAATAAATTTGAAAAAAAAGATACCGGTACCCGCTTAACATCGGGCGATCAACGAGGCATCTCTTAGCCAACCGAGTGTGATTTTCGCCTCATTTACGGTCGCTGTATATATAAATATATAAATGTCGAAGGGACAAGAGATATCTCGTGTCTCGTATATATGCGCATTTACGGCGTGTTACACTAAACGCTTCTTTAAAAGTCTGATCCTCTACGAATGGGGGTACAACAAAGGGCGATTTGCGAAAGTGCATTGAGTGGGAACGATCTCCGTGAGCACCGGGGGAGGCAAGTGATTCGTCGAATTTACGACTCATTACATTGGAGATTGCTCATATCCTCTGATTTCGATCGTGAAAATCAACTCGCAAGATTAGTTCTTACGTTGTACAAAAAAAAAAAAAAATCATCGATTCGCACAAATCATATTTATGATAAATTTTTAAATATCACAGAATATTAAAAAAAAAAAGAGTTTACTCTCTTATTATTTTTTATAAAAGTTTTCAGCATATATTCTTTTCAGAGTAAATGTACGATTAATTAAAATCCTAATTAAGAGCACGTATAATGTTGTTATCACAGGGAATGAAAGAGAGAGAGAGAGAGAGAAAGAATACTTTTGCGGAAATTTACGTGAGATTCGCGATGAAATCGACCGAAATTTGTAATTAACAAGTTGTAATTGAAAACATGTTAACGACACGTGCATATTTTATTGCCGCGCATTATATCCACCCTTTCAATTTACTGGCGCGCAGCGCATCATTCAAATTTGATCGCGCGACAAGATATCCGTATCATTGCGAATATAATTGCACATCGCATGTAGTTTGTGATTCACATTCGCGTTGTTCACGAGCGTATAAAATTGTCTATATGCGATATGGCGAATACACGTCAGTCATCATACAATTTTGTGCCGAAGTGGCATAAGTGGTCGTTTCGAGACAAAATTGCCGAAAAAAAGAACGAGGCCAAAAGAGAATCCTAATGGAGTGGTATCACGGGAAAAGTGCTGTGCGCGGGAGTATAGCAGCGCGCGTTCCCATGCGCGCTTTGCTCACGTATACCCGCGCACACGCACGTCGGAGATTAAGTAGGAACTTCCTGGCGCGAGTTATTCGCCGCTCGTAGGCAAATATTCAAACTCTGATGAAACTCGAATCCGAAATTCTGCTGATCCTTTCAGGGTCGACAGTCATTACCAGGTTTACCAGCTAATACATAGCGGAGAGCTTCCAATAATAATCTCTTCTAACGTGGGAATCGTTTTGATTCTCTTCTCTCATCATCCGCGCGCTTATCCAACGACGATAATTAAGCGCGAGACCTTTTTGTTAATTGGCGCACTCGACGTCGAATAGTAATAAAAACTCACTCGACGATAAACGCAAAATATATTTGCGACGCGTAATAATAATGATTACCTCGATCATCGTTATAGGGGGTAATCATTATTATAGTCTCTTTTTCGTTCGCAATTGCAAATACGACGGGGACGAATAATGGCTTCGAGAGACAGCGCGCTAAACTATCGGAAAAGAATGTTGAAGAAAATGTGTATCTTCTTTTTTTGCGTGTGCTTGTGCGTTTGTATTCATATTCTTCTTCGCAATGTCGAGATCGCGGGACGATTTGAATATAAAACTAGTGAATTCATCATGCATGCAAAACGGGAAAACAAACAGGGCGAAAATGCGGCCGCGCGGGTGTACGGTATAGTGCCATTATCCTATAAGATCTTATTGCTTCTTATTATGCGAGGAGGCGTGCTAGAATAATTCGTCTTGCCGCGCATTACCGGAAGGAAAACAGTGTCACCTCAGCGCCGGTAATTTGTCATTCTCCGCATAATGTTCCTGGCCAAGGGAGAGAGAGGGAAATGCGCTGAGAATTGGAAATGGTCTTTAGCGCGTGCGGAAATATCGAAAAGAGAGAAAGTACTTACTCTAAGGATTTCCAGTTGGGAGCGCACAAATTCCGCGCGGCTGGCAATGTCGGGAATCGCCACAGGAAACGAACCCATGTACTGCGGCAGAAAGAAGTTCGTGTTAGAAACGATGAGGTAGAAAACGATATCTCGGGTACACATTTCTATATGGTTCTCGCTTTCACATTTTTGAAATAACAATTTAGAAATCACAGCTTGCGTTGTCGGGGAAACAGTTTCCATATAAAGCGCGGAGCCGCTTGCTGTGCGTTGCGTCGAGTCGCGCGCTCGATCCCGTTCGGCGATACATCGATAATATATATATTTCACTCTCGACTGATTCCGCATGTAAAAGATTATTTTCCCGACAGCAAATATTTATCAAAACATTTGTACAAGTATGCGTAACAAAATTATGTTTTTTTTTTGTATAATAAAAAATATAAAATGTTTTTTTTTTTTAAACGCGATTAAATATTTTACGTAATAATTTATTGACGCATACGCGCACACACATATTATTTATATATTACTTTACGTTTTTTTCTATTACATGTACGTCGTATCTGTTACGCTCTCGCTCAAGAGAGAAATAATTATCGGCTCGTCGACGTAAACGTGTTACGAAGAGTTCGTTAGCCACCCTGTTCTTTACACCCCGGCTCAGCGGGTACACCCCTGGACGGCGACGCCACATAACACGAAAACTATAACGCCACGCACACGTCGTTGGAAAACAATAAAGGCAGACCTGGCCTGGCCTACGACAAGAATTTAATTTCCTTTTTCCGTTTCAAGAACGTCCGCACACCGGAACGTGTTTTCTTCTTTTTCTCCCTTCGTAGGCTCGCCATTTCCTTTCCACGGTCAATTTGGTTCTGGCGATCAGTCTAAGCTATATAGACGCTGAGACAAAATTTGGAAAATTTCGTTTCTACGTTCTATAGAAAATTGCTTTTCAAAAAAAGAAATGTTCGACGAAAAAGAGTTGTTAAAAATTGTTTGCGTCTACAAGAAAATGTCTATAAAAAGAATTTATGTAATTGCGTTTGTATAATTAAAACATTAGGATGATAAAAATACTTTTTATATTTATAAATCGTTCCATTTCCGACCGATCGTTTCTCTTGCCTGGTCAAACGTGTGTCGCGCGACGATTATATGGTCGATAAAAATAGCGACCCTCCAAACACAACGGCGATAAATAAGAACACCAGGAGGTAGATTCCGGAGATGTAATAAATAACAGCACCTAACGCAATTACGTGTTCATAAAACGTAGGAAAAGGATAATATATATTTTCCTTCTTTGCTCGAGAATTATTCGAATTGAGATTCCGAAAAAATATTCGTCGAATATCAAAAAATGCGGTTAAACCACCGCGCGTCAACTTGTTTTTTATTGAATTTTTGACCCGCGCACACTCCGCGGAATTATAACCACAAAACATACCGAGAACTTCACTAGATGCACATATGTGAGTTTGCGGGACAATTAAAATTTAACCCGCAATACAACGTTCGCAAAAAAAAAAAAAAAAATGAACGTAAAACAACAGAAAAGCTCGGTAGACAAAGAAGTTGCAAACGTTTGAAAATTCTGGCGAATATACAAGTGCGCAAAAATTCTATATCTCCGCGTTCGCGAATCTTTCTCTAGCTGCCAGTATTTTGATCGGCAGAAATTCGTATCGCGAATATAATCCTGCTTTTAATCCCAGGCAGGGATGATTCTCATTGTTGTGTTTCATCGAACTTGTCTCTCTTTCTCTCTCTCTTTTCCCGGAATCGCTGAGATTTTCCTGAATTATTATGCCACTGCAGCAGAAAGAGAGAGAGAGAGAGGCCGAAATACGTCGAGAATTCCGCAGTAGAGGTGGATGTTTTATAACAATATTTGGGAACTAAAAATAGCTCTTATTGTTGTGAGAATGTTGCGAAAACGAAATAATTTCTCCTATCGTAGATCACTAAGACAATAAAATAACTAAACTAAGAATACAATAAAATAATTTTACAATATCGCTCGCATTGCCGGAAAATATTTTACAAAAAATAGTACGTATAAATATTTTTATGTATTTACACAAATTAATTAAAACCACGCGATCTCTCGCACGCGTCTGCGTGCGCGCACTGCAGAGCGTCCAAATAAGCGATAAAAGTTGATTTCTCGCCACGGCACGGCTGCGAGTTGTGAAATTACAGCATTTTCCGGCATCGCGAGCAATCAACCGCGCTAATATCTCGCGGGCATTAAAGCGAGCGTTGAAATGAATCGATTGAACGATCACGACAATCGAAGAATGTAAAAAAAAAAAAAAGCCTTTCCCTTCCTTCGACGGCTCGCAGCCGCACGTTTTGTGCCGCTGCCACACGTCTGATGAGGAATCGTTACGATATTATTACGGCACTATAAATCCCCCGCGATATATTTCACGGTGGCGAAACACACCGGTTACTTTATTTGATCGCTTATATCGCGTCGGAGTTACGCACCTCTTCTCCGAGAATGATGCAACACGACACCGCGCGACGTATCGTCGTCTATTCGATACTTGATTTTATATACGCGTCGGAGAGAGCGGGGCTATTCCTCGCTCCTCGAGATGAAAACTTGCGTAAATTGCAAAAGTAAAAAAAATTTGCACGTGCGTATTAAAACGAGAAGAAACAAATATTTGGAATTTCTTCTTTATTTCCGAGGTTGGAATTTCTTGTATCAAGCCTTCCTTTATGTCTCCTGTACATTCGCCCTCGGCTCTTTCTCGCGAGAGAATCCACGGTTTTAATAATCCACGCTTTCGGCTCGTTCTTTTAATGACATATTTCATTAATTGCTCGACGTCTCGCACACGCCAATGGCGGCAGGTCGGACGGAAGTAATCGTAACTCCTTCCCGCCTCTCTCCCTCTCTAGTCGCGCGCCCTCCGTCGAAATTGCAGCACACGCGCGGCTAACGAGCTCGTTGACGGAATTTTCGTCACTATAGCACCACGTCAAGTACCTAATTTCGTTGGCACGACCGGAACCGAGAACACTTGTCCCACTTTCGGCGAAGAGGACCGCGCGTCGGAAACCGGCTCGTAATGCATTTTTTTCCCTCCCCCCCGAGCGAGTTTCGCGGATTTCGCGATAATCACCTGTTGCGATTTTTTTTTTTTCAGTAAAAAATTGAATCCGTTGACATTACGCACCTGTATATACGCCGGCTGAGTTTACTTTCACCGGTCGTTGAATTTTGCGGAATTATGCGAGACTTCGCGAGAGAGTCGATTAACCATCGCGTGCCAACAGGCGAAACGTGTCAATACATATATGGCTTCTGTGATCTCGAGTGCTTCCACGCTTCGGAGAGTTGTGTCGATTTGCAGACAGCACCGAAGGGAATAACACACACGACAGAGCTTTTTCAACAAACATCATATCGGATTTAATTAATATTTTCTAATTAAACTCCCTGGAATTTTTATATTTGCGTGCGCGATGTGTGTCGACGGAAGTAACGTAATTTATTATTCGATATCGATATCGAAACTCGGTGCATCTTTGAATAATAAACGTTCGACTCGAATCATCTCGTTGTATCATGAGCACATTCCCCGAATCGGGTGTCAGTTTCTTGCGATAATAAGATATTCCTCGCATTATCGCGAGTGAAATTGCATCCACGCGCAAATCTGCATAGTTCGCCGCGCTTACCAAGCTTGGTCACGTTGTAACTGTTGACATTTTCGCGTGCACTTCGTCATTGAAGTCGTGACGAAGAATACCGACGCAGGATAGAAAGGACGTTGCGTAAAACGTGCGCGGCATTTAAATGATTCGGAGTGCCATCGCGCGCGCGACGGAACAGAGAATCGAATCATCGCTCGTGAGAGAGCCCCGACGACGACGTCTATCGGAAATCGATGATTCCCGTCGATTGTAACCCACTTCGATAATTCAATTTGACCGGTTTGGAAAAAACAATCTAAATATTGCTCTCGCAAAAAAACTAAACAGAGCCTGTGCGCGGCCTGTAACGCAATAAATAAAATTAATTAGCGAAGAAGTTTTTTAATTTACTTGCCAAAACCTTCCATTTGTCTTTTCGCAAAAATTTCCAAAACTAAGTTTCTCAATATTTCCGAAAATCAAAAACCGACGACGATGTAATCGCGCTGTAATAATTGAACGGACCGACGTAACGGACGTTACGTCGGTTAACTGGATTGGCGCCAGAGAAATAAAAATCCACCTTCGAAACTGGAGCAAAATGATCCAGGATTTTAACAATAGTAAAACGCACTCCGTAGACATACACACGGGGAGGTGAATATTTGTCGTTCGACGAGTGGCTGAATGCGTCGCGAATTCGGCTTTTACCACCGCGCGGCAGAGCGCGCGCGCGTCGAGGAGTTTTAAATTACGCCCGGTATTGTACGAGTACAATGCGCTGTCATTGTGTCGAGAGATGACAAGAATAATCGTATCCGCGCGTATTTCGCGAAATCGACGAGATTTAAAGCGAAATCTGTGACAGCCGTCCGGCCACCCGCCGTGATTAGTAAATCCGTTAAATGCAAATTGATTTCGGGCCGCGAATGCGAGAGAATATCGAACCAAAAATAGCTCAAACACACTTAAGATGCCGAGACGAAGCGAATGAAACGGCGTGTGGAATGTCGCGCTTGAATTTTGCGCGAACGCAAAACAAAATTTCAAGCTATTTCAAATATCATTTAAAACGCGCTTTTCATCGGGAATTGCTTTCCCGTGTACAATCGGATAAAAACAAAAGAGCGAGGAGAATAAGAACGTTAAATCGAAATGAAAAACACGACGGGAACGTATCAATTTAATTGCGAGACGAAAATTTGGTACACGATAGAGAATGCGCCAACGATGTGATATACTCGATTATTTATTCTGCTGAAAATATCAATCAAATAAAATTTCATGCTCTCGCTAAATTGAAGTGCCGTTACATTACAAATGGAGTTATTGCGCTGGCGCGCACATACATATATACCCCTCCTCCCCCGTGTGTATGTGTACGCGCACGGCACTTGCGAACGCGGTGATTCATTAATAAATACCACATCCATCTCTCGATGTCATGAATACACAGCTTTGATATCCCTTGTTTTTTCTTTTCTTTTTGCAAACACAGCGCATTTTGTTATTCGTCTGTGAAAATCTATTCTTCTGCGGAATTACTTCTGCTCGATGTAATACGTTTCTCAAACGGTTCGCGGCTAAGTTCGCGCGCGCGGCGATTTTTGAAGCTCGAAGAGTTCCGAGATCGCTTCGCGGCGCGAGCAACGCGCCGGGGAGATTTATATCCGCTCGCTTCCTGCGAGATATAACTACACGAGGAGGAGGAAGAGCGCGCGCGAACGAAAGAATCCTTCCCGCAGCATTCGCCCCCCGCACACGCTCACACCCCGCTCGCTTCCTATCCTCGCAGAAAACCAGGAGACGAGACGGAAAGGAGCGGAACGGGTGCGCTCATACAATGCACACGCGCGAGAGAGATTCCGCATGCAAAATGCGTGCGGCCGCGTGCGTGTCGCGAGCGCGCCTATATCGCGAAAGAAGAAGAAGAAGAAGAAGAGGAAGAAGACGAGGAGGAAGACGATGATGAGAAGAAGGAGGAAGAGAGTCGTACATGAAAATTACATACCCCGTCCGACTTGCGCTTAAAAGGCCTCGGACGAATAACTGTAGTCAGCTAAAAGCCTCTCATACGTCAATGCCACGTTTACGAGATTTCGTGGCCTACGACGCGATACCGGGGTAAATGCTTCGCCGCGACCTCCGCTTCGTGTATATTCGCGCCTTTTGTTATCGCGAGGTCGTCGTCGTAGAGACGACGATACAGGTAGATTACAGACATGCGTGTGTCAAGTGATAAATCGGTCGTTGTCACCTCGTAACGTGTTACATCAAAGTGAAATGGATGTACGTATAAGTAAAAAATAAAAAAACGGAGCGCTCTTTGGATTTGATAATTTCACGTTCTGTGAGCGAGTTCTTTAAGCTCAATATGATTATACTAGTGATAAGACCCACCTTAGCCGCAACGAATCTCTTCGAGAACGTTTCTGCCATAATAAGTATACATCACTTCCCATCTGATTCTCGGCACCGGTTACGTATATTTGTTTTATTTCTTTTTTTCTCCTCTCAAGAACACATAGAGAATATCTTCCGCACAAAACTCGACGAGAATATGCAGATTCTCTTGTTGTTCGGTTCGCATACCGCGCGCATGCGATGCATTCTTACGGCACTCTCTCTCGTTCTACTTCACATTTTCCGAAACAAAAAAGAGAAAATCGCATACAGTCAGGAAAAATGCACTTCCGATACGCCTCTCGAATTTAAAACTGCGCGCGCACAGTTTCAGTTTTTATCGTCGACAAAAATTCGTCGAACCGCTGCAACAGCGGACGAAACTTTTTTTTTTTTTTTTAGCGCTAAATCGAGCGCGAACGTCGATTGTCGAACGTCGCGCGCAGGTGAATAATTAACGGATTAAGTCAATATGCAATCCGCTCCGGAGCGGACATTTTTCAGACGCATTTAAATGAGATATTTCGCGCCGGCCGGAGAAGAAATAAGGACCGGTCGACCTTTGCGCGCGCGTACGATAGCATCGAGATGACATTTGCAATTGGAATCTCAACTGGTTTGATTCGGATCGTTAGCCGGAGTCGAACATAAATTATATGTGTGCACGCAACAACAAAAAAAACTGAAAGAATAAATATAGTTTTTGCACTGAAAAAATTATACACTAAAATACTAAATTGGAAAAATAGTTGATGCCGCAAAGACGATCAATTAATCAACGAAGCACTGATATTTTTTTTTCCTCTAATTTAAAGCGACTTTGAATTTTTTTTGTTTGAGCTTGATGAAAACTCGGGCTGCAAGTAGCACTTGATCTGAAAATCATGCTGCGTGTGCCGTCGCGCGCTTGTCACGCACATTTTTCACCTCAATTGTCAAACGAGGTATATTCAAGAATTCACTTGTGATACACACACGGCGAACTGCGCGCGACACAATTTCCGGGGCGCGATGCAAAAATCATGCGACAGACACTATCATTCATTGTACAATCCAATATCCAAGGTCGGAGAGATCAATCCTTTCAAAATCACGACTCAATCCATAAAAATCGTCGGCAATTCTGGGCCAACTATCGATAAATCACCGCGGCGCGTATGCGCATGAAATGTCATCGCTGTCGCGACGCGGCGACTGAATTGGTGAGCCGTTTTGTTTGACAAATTCCATGACGAAGAATCCGAGCGCGTGGTGTTTCGATTGTTTCTGCGATCGCGACAGAAAACGCGTGTGAATCAATCTGGAACGCTATTATTGGGGGGGAACCCGGGACTGAACAACAGAAGACGATGACAGGCGACCAGGTTTACACGAACGCGAGCCACGTCGTCGTCGTCGTCGTCGTCGTCGTCGTCGTCGTCGTCTTATCACCACGTTATCACATCGGTCACGTGCTCACGCGTACAAGTCACCGTGGAAACACGCGTTCCCGATAAAAAATCACATGGTGAACGGGACGATCCGCGAACAGTCCCGTCGAGAGTCCGGAACGCGGAGGAAGCCGGAGTTACCGGTGAACGCGCGACGAAAGACTGGCCCGCCGGGACCCGGTAAGAGGTCCCTTTACCGCGGCCGGGGCCCCGATGATACGCGGACAGACGGCGCGGTCGCTAATGGCCAATGGCGCACGGATAAGAGGAAAGGACGTCGAGTCCTAGGAAGGATCCAGCGATGTGGAAAAGGAGGAACTGACCGACTCGCCGTGACGAGCGTCGCAAGAAGGTGGAGGAGAATATAACGGAAGAGAAGAGAGAAAGGGAGAGAAAGAGAGAGAGAGAAAGAAAGAAGAGAAGAAGAAGAAGAGGCAGAAGAGAGAAAGGGAGAGAGGGGGTGGAAGGCGAGTTCGGCAGAGGCCGGTCGAGCACCTGGGCGACATTACCTCCTCGCGTGTCTTTCGACTGCATCAAGGGGACCACTTGGTACCCTTTTTCGTCGTCTTCTTTGCGCAAGCTACTTCACCGCGCAAGTAAAAAAAAAAAAAAAAAAAGAATTGAAAAGTTTTCTAACCGCGAGGTTTAAATATCCCCATATAATTATATCCGTAATGATCTCAATCGACGATTATAATTAACGTTGTAATTATAAATCACTGCATTCCACTCTATTACGTTTAGTTAATTAAAATTGAATTTAATAGCTTGCGAGTTTGTATATATGTTTAATGCGCGGCTTTGAGTGCGCATTCACACACACACACACAGAGCGTATAATCTAAAAACGGGAATAATAAATCACACATTTCCTCCTCTGCAATTATTATGGAGTTGAGCGATTATTTAAATTTCGATACTGCGGTTTAAAGCGAGACATTTAAAAAGTTCGCGCGCAAAGATTAATTATGATTGAATTCGGACTTTACGATATCGTTTTGCCGAGAAATTAATACATATTTGTGTAAAATTAAAAAAAGAGGAATTGAGATGAATGAGAATTTGTTACTGTAACGTCCATCATCAGGCCACCGAACAACACCGTTAAAATAGTATTGTAAAACTTCAAAGGGATTAAAACGGGATATTGCGCAACTCACTCGAAAGCTTTTTTTGTTCCATTTCGACAAATTGAAAAGTTTTTAATAACACCTCGTTTCGTTCACATACATGTGTATATAATTTTCGACATTCGGTGATTACAATCGATCTCCGTGATGTGCGGTTGGTTGATATTTACGCGCCATTTCAATTTTGATACCAACGAGGGAACGGCGCCCTATTCCGCGTCACCGAAGATCGCGACTTCTCGTCACGTCTGCGACGATCGTTAAACGTGTAATGAACCGCGTTTTGCATGATTTTCGTGGATTCTCTTCGACACGCTTATTTGCATTATCGCTCATCGACGAAAAAAGTTTTGAGAGTCGAATCTTATTGATTTAAAACAAAAAAGACGAGATACTAATCGCAATCGTTAAAATAAAAAGAAAACCAAAACTTTAATTTTGCAGTTTAACTATCGGATGCGAGAAATTAAAAATGTTGCGGCGGATAATGTGACTTCCGGGTTTTCTTCGATTATCCGAATTAAATAATTTTCAAAGATGTTATTAAACAGAAAATTGGCAACTAACACAAAGTGTAGTTAACTATCGGATACAACTCGCGCGCATGCGCTCACTCAGCGTTCTCGCAATATCTCGTGACACGTTAATATTATATTCCCCTTGCGTGAGAAAGCGTGTAACGTACGACCCTTGAAAAGATCGCGTTTTGTTTCTGCGCGCACGCGTTCTGCTAACTGCTTATCTCCGATAGAGGCTCGGGCCTCTAATATCAGTCATTCGGGATCACATAAGTGTACCACAAAATACGGTGCCGGCAACCGTGACGTATGCCTTCTCTTAAGATCGCGGAACGGGTCAAAGGGAGTTGTTACGTAAGGTTGTTAACGCAACGTATATTCATCGTATAAAAGACATACACGCTATCTGCCGCACGTGTGTGTGTGTGTGTACATGTTTGAGTAGCTTCGCTGAGCTTTGTTCAGAAGAGAGCAGATTTTGCGGATTTTGCGTCGCTGCTTTCTGACTTCTCTCCGGCGAAAAGGATTAAACCGTGGGTTTTCGAGGCGATGTCGGGAGACACACATCCGAAAGAGATGACGTTCTTTCTCTCTCTCTCTCTCGTCGCAGGACCACGGGCGACAACGAATCCGTTCCTGCGGTGTGTGCCGCGCGCGAGATGCGAGTTGCACACACCGGCCCGAGATGCCCAGTCTCCAGTCTGGCTGCAGCTGCGAACCGGTTATATACTTTCATCTGGCAGTCTTAGCCACACGGACCCTAAAAGAGAATCCGATGACTATAGTCGCGCGGCGGCGGCGGCGGTGGCGCGCGAGACGCGCGAGGAAAAGAGAAAGGAGAGAGAAACGACGACGGGGAAGGTTAATGCCTGTACCGAGGCACGCTTATGCATTGGAATAAAGGACGTTCAACGTGTCTCCCTCTCTCCTTTCTCTTCTCTTTCTTCATATTTCTTCACGGTTTTTTTTTTAATTTTTACTTCTACTATTTCTCTCTTCTGGTGCACATCGGCAACACACTCTCTCTCTCTCCTTGCATACTTAGGAGCAAGACGACGACGGTCGTTCAAAAAACGCTGCGCTCGAGCCACCGAGGCGATCCGAAGGTAATATTTGATGAGATCGTATGACGGCCGCGCGCGCGGTGCCGGCCGCCGTGTCGTCGAAGAAATGCGCATCCTGTTTGCGCCGTCGGAATATATGCGACGCGCATCCACGCCGGCTAATTGACAGTAGACCAATAATTTAGGTTTACGAGCGTCGTAAAGCTGCTATCAAAACTAAACATTGTGAAAAATCCAACATGCGTCTTCAACCGGCTTTACCGCACACTGGCGAAACATACGCATTTTTGCATTGGAAACACGCAAAATTTCTTTTTTGACAATTACGCGCAAGCGCGCGTATTAATATTTTTAAAAATATAAGCAGAAGTTTTTGCGAGCTTCAACTTTACCGTTTTCAACGTAACTTGCTAACAAACGATAACAGTCCATCTATCAGACCTTAAAAACATAAATTTTGCAAGTGTGACACGTCAATAACTGAAGAGTGCTCTTCCCCTTCCCGTCTTCTCCTTTACTTCGCAATATCTCTTCTCTCGCGACTTGGAATTACCACGAGAAGCAGAAGTTGAGCCGCAAAGTGGCGTGCTAAGCTACTAGTTTATCTTTGTGCTTATCTTCCGCTGTCGCTTAAAGGAGCATCCGATAGGTGCAACGGCGAACATTCTCGAGAGAATGAGAGAAAAGGCGGGGGAAAGAAGGTTGAAATGAGAAAAGTTGACATATGTACCTACCACCAAAGCACAGTTACGTCTCTTTTACTTTGAACCCGGTCTTTTGGTTGCCTCGCGCACATCCCTTTTGGCGATTCGAGTATTAAAGTTTGAATGGCGATGAAAGAACAGAATCGCTATTTTAACGAAGCGACGTGTTTTCTTTCTGAGAGATTGATAAAACTTCGAAGTGCAACCGAAATGTCTAATCCGGAATCGATTCGCCATTAAGAGAACAAAAGAAACGGGAGAGAGAAAATGTACAAACAAAGAGAGGAAATAAAACGAACAGAGACAGCAATTTGTCAGTGCGCGTGCTCTTGTTTTTTCCCCCATAATGATCGATAGACAAGAAAAAACTTTCTGAATATTCCGCATTTGCCGTTTTATTTTATTTCCACATCTCATCCTACGCGACGACATTTTCTTTCACGATCGTTGCTAAATTAACACGTTGGTGTTCCAATTTTTCTATAGAACTCTTTCGGCTCGCCGCGTAGGCGTGGCCAAGGCCTCTGATTTCTCGTGTTCTTTTTTTGCGAAGATCAAACGCAACGACGAACTATCTATGACTAATTGAAATGAGAGGCCTTGAGCGCGCGCATGACAAATACGTGTTCAAAGAAGAAGTATGAACTTGATTGCGCAAGAATTTCACCGCAAATCACAGCGGTGCGACTATTTATTTGCAAAGCTATATTTTTCGCAAAAGAGCCATCCCCTATCGAAAAGCTACATTTTTCGAATCAATAGTCTATTTTTTTACAATTTGAAGAGATAATGAAGCTGCGTGGCAAAATTTGTATTATTGTAAAACACATGTACCGTGTTGGCACGCGATTGAAATTTGTTTCGTTCGCTACGAAAAAAACAACATCTTTATTTCACAAATAAATCACCATCGATGTAGTTTACCGATAAAATATATTACTTGCATGTGGTCGAAAAATCGTAACTTCGGTGTTTGAATTCAGGAAAGCAACAAGCGACATCTGACGTTCGGTAACGAAAGTAACCAACCTGGTCGGTTAGTTCAAAGAACTTAACTCACTGTAGGTATACGGCAACCACCGGACACCACTTCGGTCCGATAGATCATAGAATTTTTCTAAATTCTACGCGCATACACCTGCTACGGTTTGTCGCTAGATGATGCGATGTACGTTGCTAGCGGATTATCTCTTGCGGATAAAACGAAAAGATTTTGCGCTCGCATGAGTTCAAAAATCAGTTTCCTCCGTTTCTTTATATAGTTTCGTAGATATTTTATATTTATGTACGTTTGACGTCTCAAATAATGAGAGCCACGCGCAATTGCGGATTTGCACGTTTTGAATCAAGAGTGTTGTGCATGTAATCGAGTACAAAATGTAAAAAAAACAAACTTATATAAAACTTATAAGATTCTTTGTTATCTTCTTCTTTGTCTTCTTCCTCGCCGGAAGTTGCAGCCTCAAAAAAAATTTCTTTCTTTCTTTCGCTTAAAAAACTTTAATTGCGATCCGAAGATGAGAATTCGTCACGTTGAGAGATGCGCGATCCGAGACAAGTTTATATATATCCGCGCGTTCAAAGGAAATTTCATACCATCACGCTAATAATCGCTACCGTTTCTTTCCCATCAACGATCGACGATACGCGCGGAGGCGATGCGCCTCACACTATGTTCCCTCCCGTGAAATATATATCCTCCCCAATACGGGCGGTGAGGTGGCACACAGGTGACCGGAGGTTGCAACGGGGGGGAAAAGCCCCCCCTTCGTGCACGCCTCGGGGAACACGATGGGCTGAATTTAACTTGGAACAACCGTACGTTTTGTGGTGTTCTGTGCACGGTCAGTGCTCACCGCCACAGAAACGAATGCCAGGCAACGATCTGCCAGCCGCGCTCTCCCGACCACGCCGCGTCGGCTTTTGCTCGCGAACACTTCAGTTTACTATTGTAAGCTCACTCGGACAGGTGAGCGCCGCGCTCGCGCAGGCGATCACGCAGGCGATGACACAGTTTCGAATTTGAAAATTTTTTGACAGAGCGCGCTGATCGATGATCACATCGAGAGAGAGAGATTCGATTTCATCTCGCCCACTGTTACCTGTTCGAGAGACAAAAAAATCGATGTTACGTGTAGAAAAGTGATATCGCGATGTAAAGAGAGATTCATCTCACACAAAAAGTTTCATTCATGAAAGTAGATCACACGTTCGTTTCTGAAAAGTACGTTTGAATTATTCGAAAAAATAGTTTTTACAATTAACGTGATGATGATGCGGACAGTGATTTCAATTGTTACGATTGTGCGAGATATAAAAAAAAAAAGTATCAATAACCGAGTCATCTCGGCGTTTCATTGATGATTCTGTGTGAAAAAGTTGAACGATGATAACCCGGTTAATGCGCAGGTTACTGACACACAGCTGGACATGTGAATATATTTTGCGCGCTTAGCAATTACGCTGACAACGTGAGATAAAGACCGCAGTTACGACGAAACAATTGTGTGTGAATAAAAGATATTAGTTTTCATCACTGAAACGCATACTCGACGAATCTGTTGACATCGTATATCGTAACGCAAAACTTCCGGTGAGTAAAGAATGTATTTGTATCAAATTATTGTTCCGAGATGTTTTCGTCGGATGTCTCTGCTCTCGTTAACTTTATATGTTTAAAAATTTTTCTAACAACAAATTTGAAAAATATTTTTCGTGCGTACGTGACGATAAAAAAAAAAGGAGAATATTTACTTGTTATTTCTCACATATTAAAAAACTTATCTCTCCTCTATCGGATTTGACTCAACGCGCGGTATCAGCAATTTTTTAAGAAAGTTTTCGCCGAACTTTTAAAACGTGACATTGACAGACAGCACGTCTATCACGGTCGACATCCTGGTACGAATTATGCCAGTGAGGAATCTCACGTGAATCGGACGTGCAATTAATGCTTATCTGACATTACCGCTGAAAGTTTAATTCACGGAATCAACGGTATTGTTAGCCAAATTCTCGATAACCGGCCATGTAATCGTACAGAGCGCACGTTTTGCTTTATATATTTATTATTGTACAATTGAGATTTCAAACAAATAAGAAGTGAGAAGACGTAAAAGACAATTGTGAGATAACATCACGCGATCAAAACTTTCGTTGTGGAAAACATTCTACAAAAAACGCCTTATCTTAATTGTAAATCTCTTTGTTTTTAGTTTATTATTATATAAATATTTAGGTTAAAAATAAATCTAGAACCACTTTTATTATTTTGATACACACACACACAATAAAAGAGACACAAAAGCCTAATTATCGTGCAATTAAGCGCGTATGTACTATTTGATTTGCTTTTGCATATCGCAACTTCCCATCATTACGAAATCAAAATTAAACGTTTAACACGGTTAATGATCGGTTAGCATCGGCAATTGTTCATTGTACTGACCCACATTTTCCTGTGACGACATTATTTATTAAACGAAAATGTTTATGATGCAAGTACGCAATCGCGCTTCACCTCAGCTATGCACTCTCTTCGTTTTTTTTTTTTTTTTTCATTACGAAATCGTATCTCTTTCAATAATCACGCACAACGCCATTGTGTGTAACACGTTGTAATTACTCCTACGAGAGACACAAGGCATTGCTAATTTCGCTCCCACGAGCGAACGTCGTGCCAGTGCGAAAAGGAAATTCGTTTTACTTATATCTGCTTCGCATAAGTCGTCGGCGCATCTGTCTTCTGTTGTAACACCAGATGCAACCGCAAAGTACAGAAGTTTCAGCAGCCAGAACCATTTCTGCGTCTTTTATTCGGAGGAAAATAGTTCGTTGATTAAAAATTATTATACCGAGTCTAATAAATTAAATAAACTAAATAATAAATTAATAAACTAAACTTAAATAATAAATTAATAAACTAAACAATGTAAAAATGTCTTCTGATAAAATATATATACAATATCGCACACAACATAAATTTAAAAAATTAAAGAAAAATAGTCCACCTAAAAGCATCTCTTGCTTCTCTTCGTATATTTTTCATAAACTATTTCGATTTAAAAGCGAAAAAGTACGAGTCGAGCTGGCACACCATATTCGGATTCGCTGAAAAGATCTTTCTTTTACATATGGTGTGTCTACGGTTTATTGGGGGACCTCGTCACGCGAGGAAATTCTGTATGGGGTTGGCTGGGCAACAGACAGTACTGCGGGCGTATGTCGATATCCTGGGGACGGTGTTATCATTCGGAAGCATGCATGACAGGTGTAGGAAGTGACGTCACGCACGTTTCAGACACAGCCCCCCAATGGAAATACGACCTTACTCCCCTTTTATTCGAACCGGCGGCGTGCGCGTAGAGAAAGCTTCTTTTACGCACGCATATTACAAGTTTCTCCGCTCAGCGAAGACTAATTGGGGAATTGCAGTCGTGTTGCGAGTTAAAAAAAAATTGACGCGGTGTGTTTTCGAACAAAATAAAATTCTTCCGTCTCAAACGTTTTATCGATCAATCTTCCCGAAGAACTTCGCGAAGGTGAATGCACATAAGTTACAAGGAGTTTTCGAAATTGTCGAGTCACGCGATCTTCGAATGCATTCAAATATTGCATACTTTTTAATGGATATGAAAAATCAGACGCGAGCTATTAAATGTAATTAATTGAAAGTAAAAACTCTCGGTAAAAAATGCAAAAAAATTTTCGCACACACATACGTAAAATAAAACCTGCGACTTGAGAACAAAAATTATAAGACGATGATTATATGTGTAAAAAAATTATTAATTACGACGCGATAATTGCACATGTGCAAAACTTTGAAATTGTAGCATGAAGTTCTAAGAATTGTTGCGTAAACTCATCAGAAAACTTTATGGCCTCAAACAAAGGCTACGAGACGTGTGTGTTACATGACGGATAAAAGGCGCATGTGTTGCCCAATATATATATATATATAACTCTTATCGATATCTATCAGAATAATAAGAAATTCATTTCCTGTGTGGAGGTTACAACCTTCATTCGCGCACCGAGAGAATCAGATAGCGCACGTGCACATTTGAATATACACGGGTGTTCGCACATCGAGAAGCAGCTTCGCACTAGCCTGTTATTTAGCAGAGTCTTAAAAGTCAAGAGCGTGGCCGACACACTCTGTTGGCAAGAGGAGCACCGTTCGGCGTGCTCACTCCGGTGTTTTCCTTAAGTGTCAAACTATCCTGAAGGAGAATCCTTAGACGAGCACGGGTCAGTGAGAACGTTCCTTCCGCGTATCCGCCGTGTTTTGCCGCGGTGTTTTTAATTTGCTGAATATATTTCCAATTAGATTCGGCTTTTAAGCCAGATTTTGTCCCCAGCTGAAATAGTACGTGATCGTCGACGCGTGTGCGAAAGAAATAAATCACACAACAACAGGTTTATTATTTTTTGTTGAGATCAAGTTTTCCCAAAGACAAAATTGTGGTTTAGAAATTAATTGTGTTATGTCTGTTTTGTAAAAAATATAAAAAATACTACATTTCTTTTGTCACAATTGAGTAATTTTACAAGATCGATCTGCGACAGCTACTTTCTCCAGAATATTGATGCGTTTCAACTTGCACGCTCGTTTCTCACTCTTTCTGCGGTATTATGTCATCGTCTTCAACCGCATGTGCAAGATTCTAAGAAGAACCGAGTAATTAAATGCAACTTGCGTAATGAGCAACGGAAGATCTAGTTTGGGGAAATCATTGTTTTAATCGTCACCGTCGTATACACGTCACAATTTAAGCGCCGTGAGAAAACGCGTCGCTTCTTCGTCTTCTTCTTCGTCTTCTTCCGCTTAAGCTTTCACTCTGGTTTAATCCTCCGCGGTCGTTCGCGACGCGGAGATACTCTTGACATTGCATCAAGACGACGTTTTACCGAGGAGAAAGCAACCACTCAGCGTGAATACCGGTTTAGCAGTTTATCAAACTAAATGCAGCAAATAAATAGACTTGCGCGCGGATCTGCCGAAGTCCGCGAAAATTACACCGGGAGATGTAAGCGATAAATATGCAAAATATACATATACGCGAGATCACGCTTCTCTGAATGCGCATGTGTGATCCGAATCGATACATGACATGTCACACTTTCGTTTCACGATTATTCACAGTCGCGTTCAAGTTTCACAAACAATTTTATTATCGCGGACTGACTTAAAAAACAGCCTAGTTGGACCGACCGGGTCTCTGTGAGACTCATGCGACTTTAAAATCAAACATCTCTGCGAAAAGTCATAATTTTTTCAATATTTTTTTGTAATTAAAAGTATGAGCAATTCTGCGTCGATAAAAAAACAAATTGGAAAAATCTGTATCTAGTTTCGAGAATATAAGAATATAAATTTATTAATTAAAAAAAAAAAACTAATTTTAACTAGAAACACCTTTGAAAATTTTAGATGGGAGATTACCACAAATTGCACGTGCAATTGCGCTTCTTTCAGAGTGCCGATCTAATCTCGCAGACATTTCGCGAGGGGGACCATGCCAATTACAAGCACCAATCCAAGACCAAGATGACGTCGGATAAACAAACGAGATCGTCCTCTTGGCTGCTGCGATCGTGCAAAAGGAGCCGATTTAAAATAGAACTTCTGTACTTTACGTTCGGATGCTTGTTGACGCATTGCTCGGCCAGAAACAATCCTCCGAGATTTCTCACAGACGGCCAAACGGAAATTGTGCTCAGGCTGAAGGAGGGACCCGAAACTCCGATTGGTAAACGTCATCGCAAAGCTAATTATTTTTTATAACACGGTTTCTCACATACTTCGATTGTTTCGATCGTTAGAAGTTTATCGTCTATGTTAAAACTCTTGCTCGTGCGGAAATTTACCTTCAATTTTGATACGCATCATGGACAAGCGCGTCTTAGAGCATTTTCGCGTTGCAAGCCGGCAACGGATCACAAAATTTATTACTAGTTTAATGTACCAACTTTCAAGCACCGTTACGCGAACCGTTTACCTCGCTTCTAAAGCAAATGAAATTTGCGATTAATGTAATTTCGAGATGCCGTTAGCGCCTTTCTTCCGTTTGATGTGTTGCGCCTTCAGAGTTTTTTCATAAAATTTTTGCAAAAAAAAAAAAAAATCTTTTGCAGGCAGCTTAATTTACAGACTGAAGGGTATCGATCCGGACGGTGACGACTTGAGTTTCGGGGTACGAGAGCAACCTGGTAGCGATGTGATTCGAGTCGAGAACTTCGGCAACTACGAAGCCAACATTTACTTGAACAAGTTGCTGGACAGAGAGGTAATTTCTAAAATCTACACACACTTTATCTGTAATTATCAACATCTAAACTGACTTGGAAATTTATGTTTCTTGCCGTATATAATCGTAGACTGTGCACGTACATACGTTCGTTCTTCTTCAGTCAAGCAAAATATTTCTCTTGAGGTTGTCATTTATGGGAGCGAGACTAAAATTGAATCTTCCAACCATTACTCATTTCAACGACGACCGTGAAAATTACAGCTTGTCTTGAATAAGATGTTGTAGAGATAGAGCTATTCAATCGCCACGACCGAGGAAGTGAGAATCGAACAGGAAGAGATACTGCAGTAATTCTTATGCTGCCGTCGACTATACCTCTTCTGTTTTTTTTTTTGTTTCGCGCACGGACGATTTACGCGCCTCAACTTCCTTTTCACAACCGCGGTAATCCTCGGACAACAACGTTGAAGTCATTAAAGAGAAATTTAAGTGTCGAACAAACGCAATTTGCGTACGCACGTTATCGTTTTCGCGAGGATTCGCTTTGCAAAACTGTCACTTTGAAGCTATCATCGCGTTGCACGCGTGAAGTAACCGGTTTCGAGAGCTTCAGCTTTCTATCTCGTCGATAACAGTGTTCGAATCGCGATAATCATCGCGCGCGATGATTCAATTTTTTACACATCGATCGCGCTTATTATTTGCAAATATTATTATAATTTTAGCTCTGTCTCGTTTTCTCGAGCACTAGAAAGTTTATAATAAACGCTCTCTTGCGGATTCTCTTTTCATATAATTTGTAATTCATATAATTTGTGCGCGGAATATTGTTTCAAAATATTCTCCGATGTAAAAATGTTCATTTTCCATTAGACGAGAGACGAGTACGCGCTCGTGTTAACGCTGACGGACGGACGTCTGGGTGATGGAAATTTCATCACGCAGAGTTTGCTGCTTCTGGTCGAGGATATCAACGACAACGTGCCAATTTTCCGTCCGCATCCTACGTCACTGACACTCCGGGAGGATTCGCGCCCGGGAATTATAACAACGGTGGAAGCGACCGACGCCGATTTGGGCGCGTACGGTCAGGTGGTATATTACCTCCAGGAGCTGGACGGCGATAACAACGTTTTCAGCGTATCGACCGTCAATGGCAAAGGCGTCATACGCTTGGTCGGTCCTCTGGATTACGAGCAAAAGTATCTCTATCAACTGCGGATTCTGGCTGTAGATCGCGCAAAAAATGAAAAGGTAGGTAAAAGTTGTATCAAACAATATTAAATTTGTGTATCGACAAGAGGGTGTTATTTTTTTTTAAGTAAAAGACGTATTTATTTATTACACAACGTGAAAATGTATTAAATACTTGATTCGATTCTGCACGAAATGCGGGAGATCCGGGTGTGATTCCTGGCCAAGGTGTCTCTTTTTAGCAATGAGTTTTTTTTTTTTAATTTCTATGAGAGACAAATGAAAAATTTCATCATGCAAACTAAGCATCCAAGATGAATTTTCCGAATTGAAATTCAGTATGAATTATTAAACATGTAATATAATTTACATGTTTAAATAAATAAAAACTTCGCACTAACATCCAGTACGTTGTGACGAAATATATTTCTTCTCTAGTTTAAATATTTGAACTGTGTAAATGATGACTCTTAATTCCGTCTACAAATTATTCGGTTAAAAGCGATTTGAAGAACATTTCAAAAGCCGTAGGGGTATTATCTTACGCGCGGCCTTTTTATAGATAAAGCCCGTATATACGATCGTCGCGGATAGTTCATTGACTTTTTTCCCGCAAAGTCGAGCGCGGTGAAGGGTGAAACAATGCCAGGAGATGACTGTCCATTGAGGAGTCGTTACAGTCATTTATTACAACGATTTACCTGATGCGACTTCCTACAAGATAGTTCGCTGACACCTAATCGTTTCGGGCAAATACTTAATTATTACAGGTAAATACGGGAACGACCGCGATTCTGATCAAGGTACAAGATGTGGAGGATCAGCCGCCGGAGTTCATAACCATGACGCCTGTCGCAAGAATAAGCGAGAACGCAAGGATTGGCACATCTGTTCTGCAAGGTCAGCATTTCATTTGATTGAGATTGTACAGCAGACTCTCGCTATAGATCCGCTTTCCCCCTGACACGTACTTTAACGTACACATAAGTCACTCTCCTGCCATATCTGCTTTTAATCGCTGAGAGAAAAAGATACGACAAGTTTACGTGTGTATGTTTCTGTGTTATTTTATTAAAACGTTATTACGTTATTAATACAATTAGAAAGAAAAAGAAGATCGATATATCGATATGCGATATTATGATGTTTGCATAGACAAATCTTATTCCTGCTCAAAACGCTACTTAGTATAGCAGTACTGCGTACTATTGCAACAAAAATGATCCGTGAGAATTTTCCGTTCCTAGCGGATCTATAGCGAGAGTCTACTGTAATTCATTAGGAAATAAAAAGAACGAGCCGTAATTATTTTCCATCTGGAAAAGATATTTTGATTGAAAAGAAAAAAAGTTTCTATTTATTTTCGCTTGTGTGTGCGCGCACACGTACGTAATAAAATTATGCGACTCTCCGGATCGAGAGTCGATACACGATCGTAAATTTCGCTGCAGTTCGTGCCGTGGATGGCGATAAGGGGATAAACAACAAGGTGACGTATAGCATCACGAAGGGACCGAGGTATCTGTTCGATATTGACGCGACTTCCGGTCTGGTGTTCACTCGAGCGCAATTGGACAGAGAGGCCGAGGAGAACAGCGACGGCACTTTCATTCTGGAAATTACGGTGAAGGAAGTGTCCAAGATTAATCCGCCGCCGTCCGTCAGCACCGAAGTGACTATCATTCTTACCGATGTGAACGACGAAACGCCGACGTTTCGAAGCACGTTGTATCATGCCGAAATAAACGAGAACGCGCCCCAAAACACGCCCGTCAGTTTTATCGGCGACGCCGTCCCGGAAGTGTTCGATCATGACTTGGTAAGTTGGAAATTTGCGAGACTTTGTTGCAAAGAAACAACAAACAAATTATTTTAATATTAAAAATAGTAGCGCACTTTCTTCTCCGTTTGCAAAGTAATTAGTTGCGTCGACTTATAGAAAAAAAATGTTATTTGTAAATGCAATTCCCCACAGGGCACCAACGGCACGTTTCGAATATTTATCGAGGGCGATAATGGAATTTTCGATGTGACCCCGTTTCGCGGAATAAATGAGGCGCCATTTTTAATACGCGTTAAGAACTCGAGTAAACTTGATTTCGAGAAGATATCAGGTAGGAAAGTTCGGAAAATTTTTCTCTTTCTTCATTTAAGAGTGTGCGTAAAATTATTTCAAGATTATACTGTTTGTACAATTTACACGTGTATTCAATTTTTTTTCAGTGGTAAACTTTACGCTTGTCGCAAAAGAGATGACGCCGATCGCGCCGAAGTACAGCGCGGTTCCTGTTACGATTTTTATAAAGGATCAAAACGACAATTACCCCGAGTTTACGAAAAATATCTACGAGGTCTCGGTACCCGAGAATTGTCCCAAAGGCACCACCGTGGCTTGGGTGCAAGCTCTGGACGAGGACAGCGGTAACTTCGGAACTCACGGAATACGATACACAACTTTAGGCGGTAGCATTGCGCATGCGTAAGATAAAAATAATTACAAAAGCAAAAATAAACTAACAAATCTGATAGAATTATTTACGTTCATAATTGATATTTGTTAATTAGATTGGCAATGGACCCTCTCACCGGTGTGATCACGGTCGAACATCCCGGATCGAGTTTCGATCGAGAATTAGCAGCTCGGCATTATCTCACGGTCGAGGCTCGGGATGATCTGGGAAAGGGAAATCGCAACACCGCGCAACTGATAGTCAATGTTGACGATGTTAACGACAATCCGCCAAAATTTCTGCAAAATAAGTACGAAGCCGTGCTGTTGGAAAACGAGGATCACTTCGAATCGATTCTAGTCGTCGAAGCGTCCGATAAAGATTTAAACGGTGATGAAACGCGATTTATTTTTAGTAAACAAATGAGAAGAATTGAAGCAACTTACGTTTCTCCCTCTTGAACTGTGTGATATACAATTTTACGATCTTACAGGAACACGAAACAGTGAGATAGTATACGCTTTGGTATCGAGCGAATTCTCCCGAAACTTTACGATCGACCCGAAGCGAGGCGTTGTAACACCCGCTCGTCCTTTGGATTACGAGGCTCTTCCCATAAATCAGGGACACAGGGAAAACATGATACGTCCGTTGCAATTGACAGCGAGAGCCAGAGACAAGGGCGTGCCAAGTTTGTCCGCCGACGTTCCCATGACCATTTACTTGAAGGACATTAACGATAACGCGCCAATGTTCGAAAGAACTTTGTACAAGAGAAACATACCCGAGGATTTGCCAGGCGGTACAAGTGTTTTACAAGTACGTGGTCGAAAAAAAAAAAATACATATTACGTACATTAAAAATACAAGTCTCTAATTAAAGATCGCAAATTGAGTAGCAAATATAAAAAAAAAAAAAAATGATTCGCGCAGGTAAAGGCTTGGGACAAGGACCTCTCGTCGCCCAACAACAAATTGGTTTATCGAATTCAAAGCGGAGCCGGCGACAAGTTCGTGATTAGTCCGGAAACCGGCGTGATTCGAGTGGCGCCCGGTTCGAATTTAGACCCGGATCTTACGTCGCCGAAAACAACCAAGTACAATTTGAACGTTATTGCTATCGACAGCGGCACGGAGATCCAGCGCACGGCCGAAGTTCTCGTGAACATCACGATTCTGGATGTCAACAATAAACCGCCGATTTTTATCGATCCCGGAACCGTCACCATCAGAGAAAACACTCAGGTACATTATCGACAAAAGATTTTTTTTTCATGCTCTAGAAACAAATACTGATATTGTTGCAACGTTACAATTAAGCAACAGCGTTTTTAATCGATAAATTATTATCAGGTTGGCGCGTACGTTTATCGCGTGGTGGCTCAAGATCCAGATGTCAATCCGAACCTCCGTTATCGAATTGATCCTAATTCGTCGGAGGCGCGAAACGAGGACGGTACTCTGATCAAAATACAGGAATACGATTACTTGGCGACGCTAGAGCTGAACGCATTGGACGGTTTGGTGCGCGTGGTGAAGTTGTTGGACAGAGAGAAAGTGGAAACCATAAGACTGGGACTTGTAGTCGAGGATCTGGCCGCAGTGAGAGGCTTGCAAACTGCGTCCGGTTAGTTTCGAAGATAGTTTTAGGCGAGAATAGAAGTTTTAGTTTCTAAAATCCTGCGAAAATCTTCTTGAAGAGTGGAATAATATTGTAAAAATATTTGCAGCCACACTGAACATAATTATCGAAGACGAGAACGACAACAATCCGAAATTTCGGAGACCATTTTACAGGCGTTCGGTCACCGAGAACAGCAAGAACGGCGTTAACATCGCGAATATAGTTGCCGACGATGCTGATAAAAATCGCAGCATTACGTATTCCCTGAAAGGACCGACAGACGTCGTTGAACTTGTTCATTTAGACCCCGAGACCGGGGAAATGGTCGTTGCGAACAAAATCGATAGAGAAATGTATTCGTGGTTTAACTTGACTGTTAAAGCCACGGATTCGGGATTTCCACCCCGGTGAGAAGCATTTTAATTCGCTTGTTAGAGCTGTTTTTTTTTTTTTTTTTTATATTAAAGTTTTAGACCGATAAAAGTACATTAAATTTTGTAGATCGAGTTTGTCGGAAGTATACGTTCAAGTGTTAGACGAGAACGACAATAATCCGTATTTTATTTCGAACGTAAGTAACGTCACCGTTATGGAGAACTCGAAAATCGGCACGGAAATCGCCGTTATACAGGCAACAGATCCCGATAGCGGGGATTACGGAAAAATAACTTATCTCTTAGACAGAATGTCATCTCAGG
Source organism: Pseudomyrmex pallidus (assembly GCA_014825455.1). Lineage (NCBI taxonomy): Eukaryota > Metazoa > Arthropoda > Insecta > Hymenoptera > Formicidae > Pseudomyrmex > Pseudomyrmex pallidus. The sequence continues at coordinate 54,232 of QVNV01027013.1, read as the reverse complement.
TACACAAGCAAATGATAATATGAAAAAAAAAAATTACACTTGTTATAATCAAATTTATTCTAAACAGGGAGCGTTTGCTATCCATCCGGAAACCGGATCGCTGACAGTGGCTGATGTTCTAGATTGGGAAACCAAACACAGTTACGTTTTGGTTATCGAAGCTTGGGACAATTACCAGTTTGGTTACACGGCGGGAGAGTCTCGAAACGCGTTCAAACAAATCCAGTATGCGCAGAAAACTTTGTATCATGATTTTGAAAGATTGTTGAATATTTATTAATTTTTTTATTTTAAATGTACTATTTTAGGGTAACGGTCACTGATGTGAACGACAACGCTCCGAAAATGGATATACCTCAGGATTGCATTTCGATATCGGAATTTCATGACATACGCGACTTGATTTATATCATCAAAGTAAAAGATGCCGACGATCCGACAACGCCGAATGGACGTGTCATAATCAGAATCACTTCTGGCAATGAATTAAGTGCGTACTTTAATTTGACAAGTTAAAAAAAAAAAAAAACCCCCATTCCAAGATCAAAGTAACATTCAGGCTATTTTTTTTTTCAAATAAATAAAAAATTGCACGATATACACAGGGCTGATAAAATATTTGGGTCGGCAGATTTGTTCGTGCTGCAGCAAACCGATTACTGGACGGCGAAGATAAAAGCGGCAAAACCGCTGAGAGGAAAATTCGGAAATTACACGTTAAACGTGGAAGCGCGCGATCTGGGAACGCCGTCTAACAAGGATAATGGGATTTTGGAAATCTGCGTCACGGATTACAACGATAATCCGCCTGTGTTCGTCAGTCCCGAGCACAACACCACCATACGAGTACCGGAGGTTCGTGTTTTTGGCCAATTTATTTTTATAAAATAAAAAAAAACTCCGCGTTCATTGATGCGCACGAAACGGCGCTAATGACGCGATGTAACGTAACGATTTCAGAACATAACAGTGGGGAGTCCGATTATTCAAATCGAGGCGAGAGATGCCGATACGGGATTAAATGGCGATGTACATTATCGCTTGAAGCAGGACCTCGCGGGTCACTGGCGAACCTTTCGCATCGACGGGAAAACCGGCGTGATATTCCTAAAATTACCGCTCGATAGGGAAACCCAAAAGTCATACGAGGTGTGCAAAAATATACAAAATAGTTTAAAAACGTTTATTCTCAAATAAATCGTCTGATTTTTTTTATGACGAAATAAAAATTAAGATCGATTAAATATATTCTCCAACACAGATACGAGTCGAAGCGTACGATTTGGGAATCCCGACGCCTCTAAGCTCGGATCTCGATCTGATAATTTACGTGCGGAACATCAACGATTTCGAACCGCAATTTCTAACCAAGGTTTTTAACGTTAACTTCACGGAGGAACAACCTCCTGGGTCGGAAAATGTGTTACTTCCAGAAACGATCGATAGAGACGAGGTTGATGACTTGGACGATCCTCCCACACAAGTTTGTTACTTTATAGTTGACGGGAACGCCGAGGAACTGTTCGTTTTGGATGTCTACAAGCACGAACTCACCGTAAGGTCTTTGGAATATGAAACAACACATTATTTCAAAAAAGTTTAACATTTTTCAATAGAATGATTCTTGTCACTGTAGACTGCCAGGATGCTGGACAGAGAACAGCAAGAAGAACACGCGCTGCTCGTCAAAGCAACGGAAGACTGCGAGACTGTTCCGGACAACGAAACCACATTCGACGAGACCGACGACACTTTGTTGCGAGTCGTCGTGAGGGTCAACGATATCAACGACAACGCGCCGCAATTTGTTAACAAAGTATTCACGGGTGGTGTCACCACCGAGGCTGACTTCGGCACGCAATTTATGCACGTTAAGGTGGTTTTTCATTTTCTGACAATCACGATTGATATTTAATTCGACGTTTTTTAATTCATTTTTGTAATGCGCGCAGGCTATTGATTTGGACGCCGGCGACAACGCAGCGCTCGGTTATTATCAAGTCGGCAAAATTCACATGACGTTGACCGAAGGTTTCGAAAATATGCAGCTGCAGCCTTTCCTAGTGAATGAAGAAACCGGAGCGGTGAGCCTGAATTTCGATCCTCAGCGAGGCATGAAGGGCTACTTCGACTTTATGGTACGGTACAGCGTGAAATAATTTTCTCTTCGCTCTCTTGTTTTTTTTTTTTATTCTACAACGTGACACGAATGACAGGTGCTCGTCAACGATACTCACGGCTTGCAAGACACCGCGCGAGTTTTCATTTACTTGCTGCGAGAGGATCAACGCGTGCGTTTCGTTCTTCGTCAACAACCGCCGGAAGTCAGAAGCCGAATTGAGACGTTTCGACAGTAAGCACGAAACAAAATACGGAATTTAAAACCGTTGTAATTAATATTTATAAAATTAATTTTGTGTGTGTGTAGAGTTTTGGGTAACGTCACGAGCGCTATCATCAACGTGGACGAGTACAAAGTGCACGAGAATCAAGACGGGTCCGTGGATCGTACGAAAACCGATCTCTATTTGCATCTCGTGAATCGCCGAGACAATTCGATCCTCGAAGTATCCGAGGTCCTCGAGCTAGTTGACAGAAACATCGAAAAACTCGACAATCTATTCAAGGAGTTCAACGTTCTCGACACACAGCCGGCGAAGCCCCAGCCAATTGTTCAGTACGAACAAGCGGGCACAACTTTCTGGTTGCTCACATTGACCCTGTTCCTGGGCGCTTTGCTGATTATGTGTGTCGCTCTCTGTTTGTCCCAAAGAGCGTCTTTCCGGAGACAATTGAAAGCGGCGAACGCGTCACCGTTCGGTAAGTTAAACCTTTCACCGATTTTACTTTTGTTTCACTTGCTGTTGCGTCTCGACCGTTTGTCAGAACTCTTGTGAATTTTCTCAAACATTTTTTCCACTCCTTTCTTTATTTATTTAATAATTCTTTCAATATTACGATATATTCAAAAATTATTTTAAAAAAACGTATTTCGACGTCTGACACTTCAAGGCGCGACGGATTCGGAATTTATCCGACACCCCGGTCGTGTTCCGAATACGAACAAACACAGCATGGAAGGTTCGAATCCGATATGGATGCACGCTTATGAAAACGAATGGTTCAAGAGCGACGAGTCGTACAGCCATACGTCCGAGAGGGATTCCCTCGACGAGAACGCGCTTAATAACGAGGAGATGATGAACGACGCCAACACAAACCAAAGATCCGAAGATAAGCCGTATTACATAGAGCCGAGGATCTCAACTATTTCTAGGTATTAATTAAAAAAAAAAAAAAATCTTAAAAATTATGTGGAAAACATATCACATGTTGTTTTCGCTGTATTTTACAGCGGCGAAAGTGTCGATATCCAGAATGACTTTAGCAGAACTTCACCAATGTACACGGGACACAACACGGTCGTGAATCCTCTCGGGAAGAAGATCGAAACAACGGAGCTGTAACTCACAAATCAACAAAGATCTCGCGAATAATTAATTACTTAAGCTATTGAAAATAATCTTTAATTGTAAAGTGCAACGAAAAATAATCCTGTAAATATTTGTGTGTTGCGCAAAACCAAAAACTAGGGTGACTTTTTATTGATATCTTTTATCATACTTCAGATATTTTCGTAAATTATTTATTACATGTACGTGTAACATATGTTTTTTTTATCGCAATGAGCGCTAAGATTTACAAACAATCTAAGTTACGTTAACGTTAGTCTCAACAACGACTAAAAATCCGCACAACGACTTATTGTATAAAATCAATTTTTGTACACGTTTGTATTTTTTATAGACAAATACAATTTTTTTCAATAAAAAATCCCGTGTTCTTTTACAATTTTCTTACCTCTCGTCTCTCCCCCTTTCTTCCTCCTTTCTCTAATCTTTTTCCAACGGCGAGAAAGAAGAAAAATTGTGCGAGATAATCGTACGAATCACTTAATAATTTCACGTACGTGACGGAGTAAGTAACTCAGAGCCGAAAATACGCGATTTTCAGCGGTGATCGGGATTGTGTTGTACGCACCGTAGCAGGTCACGGGTTGAAAAGTTGGGTGACCGAGGAAACGGTCACCCATTCTCTTATCGTCTTCCTGAAACGTCAGGGTTGCGTGCAACCTCATGCTAATCCGGCGCTGCTATATAACCGACCGGTCAGCGGTCGACTTCACCGAGACGTACATATACAAGCGGTTTACTTCAAGTTTCTACCAGAACGTTATGGCGTCTCTCATTCTTTCCGTAATTATGGCGTAGTGCTTTATTCTAATGGGAAGCTATTATTACTCGACGATAATACTTATCCGACCGTAGGAATGTGGAAGTTCTTGTAACACACGTACGAGCGATCGCAAGATATTGTACTTGAGATAATAATTTTCTCATTTTTGAATATTTCAAATGCGAATAATAGGTTCTAGCGTTATTGAAGCAATAACGAAACACACATTAAGATTGTTTGCGGAGATATTTTTGTATATTATTTTATTTAAATATTTTTTATATAAACACGTTTTTAGATACCTAAACATATTGCGCGTATCGTGAAATTTCGTCATTGTTGATTCGAGTCGATGAAATTTATACATGATAATAAAAGTTCAAGACTGTTGCCCTGAGAAATTAAACTTGTGATGTTTATCAATATTCTTTTGCTACTAGACACGCGAACCCGCGTAAAAAACCTCTTTCACATTAAGGAGTCGTATTTAACTACTGTTATCTGGATTAGATAGTGAATCATCGAAAAAAGCTATATATTATTTCTTTGTGTCAAATCGAAAAGTAAGTCTCTCTCGCGAATGTAATCTTTAAGAAATTTTTGTGACGCTCTTACTTCGTTTGTTTAAAAAAAAAAATCTTGTTTCCATTAAACGTTAAGTAAAAATATTTAACAAATGTTTTTCTCTGATTTATTTTCTGTGCGCATTTATATTGAAAGAGAACTCACTCAATTAGTTAATTAATTATGTGTAATAATCAACGGTGTATATATCATTATTAACTTAATCTTCAGAAAAGAACCGTCGGTGCTTGCTGATGAATGGCCATTTATAACAATTTCGATTTTTTTGATAAGCAAGATTGATTAAAAAGAAGCTTTCGAAAGGAGTTATTGTTTAGTGAGGCAATAGCTACATGTATATGTCCCTATTATTGGAGGGGATGGTCACACCAATCGTGACGTACACGTGACTCGAAGAACGCGGGGGTTGAACAGTACAACCCCTTTCACACGCGCGGCATACGCGGTCGCGTAAAGTGTGCTTCCACACGATCCTCAACAATGTCTCCGACTTACAATTGTTTATCGAGATTTTTTGCAGTATTTTCTTTCTCATTAGGACAAAATAATGAAAATACATGGTAGCGCAAAGCTTTTTTGCTCTTCGTGCAAATCTAATTCCAAAACGGAAACACAGAGGGCAGTGACATAATGTTTAAAACGTTAATTAGACGATTGAATTTTTCCCGAAAATCGTTTCTAGAAGAAAAACAAAAAATTGTGACAAGTTTTATCTCTGATAATGTGTGCGTTACATTTCTGAAAGATTTATTCGATCTGTGATGAATGGGTATTCGTATGAACTGTTTTATTATGACGATCTTGTGATTTTCTGTGTTCAGGTAAGTCCCCACACTGCTGCTTTCAACATGTTTCATATTAAATTTCACATAATTTTGTAATAATGTTGTGAATTAACGCACAACTTTATAACAATAGAAAAATGTTGCAGCAGCATTGCGCTATGCAACGCAACACAAAGTTAAACTTTTATTTTTTTTTAACAAGTCATGCATGATACATCAGTTTTATTTTTATTACAAAAAATAACTTTACACGAATTTTTCACTATTAATCATTTTAATACACATTGTGCTACAGTATAAAAAGTACTTTTCCTTTGATATTAATTGACATGTGTGTATAAATTAAAAAGTAATTTTTTTTTAAATATAATTTTCTAAAAGAAATATCATTAAAGAAATTAGAGAATTAATGACTCGTTCTCTATTCATTTGCAATGAGATATCGGTATTGCGTATTCATGACGAAATGTCGGTTTGTGAATAGACAAGACGTATCACGTGCGCTAAAACTACGCGGCGCGGCAGACACAATACATAGCCTTTGCATTTATTTATCATATATTTATAAGCTGTGTTCGGCGAAAGTTCACGTGCGGATTTTCAATCGCGGATATCGATCTTGAGAGGCAAAGTATCCGGCAATGCCGACACACAGCCTGTGTGTAGTGAGAAAAAGGAAAAGCCTATCGATCGCTCGGACGAGGTGGACACTGACCGGTAAAAAATATATAGCGCGTTAAAACCCATCCCATCGTTAGGCAAACATCGGGACACTTTTGTTATAGACCTATCCGAGAAGTGGGGGAAAGTTGATGCTAAATATTCCATCGAATATGTGCCTTACGTCTGCTTGGCGAAATATTTATGCAATGTCAAGGCGCGAGACATTGATGGAAACTGTCTGTCGCAAATAGAAAACGAATCGTACGGAGCAAACACTCGGAAAAACTTCTGACGAAACTTTATACAAAAAAAAAACACATAATTAACAACATAACAGATCATATTTATTGTTTTTGCGGAAAGTAGCACCTTCTTTGTTATTTAACACGTGACCTGTTCAAAGAAACAGAGAGATTTATAATTGTCGAAGGATTGTGTAAGAGATTTGTTGTAATTGTATAAGATTGCTTGATAAAAAAAAAAAAAAAAAAACAAACACACAGTCGGCGATCGATCAGCGACGATCGAAGACTTTGACCCGCTTATCTGCAGCGCTCATTCAGTAGTCACGCACTTGCGATGTCCAGACACGTTGTTAGTGTCTTTTACACTCCTATTCTATCAACTTTCTCTCTCTTCTCTAGATAATATTTATTTAAGCTGCATTATAAAGTAGATTGTGTGTGGAAGAGTGAAAAGATGTCGAGAAATTTTAGCCACGGAAAAAAATCACACGGTTCAAGTTGCACCGAGAGATACGCATGCAAATTTTACATCGCTACTTTGCATAGAGAGAACGTTATATTTCTTTCTGCTAATGCAATATTTCGACTCCCTTCAAGTCGAAGAAGAGAAAAGAGAGATCTGATAACACAAACTGTGTAAAATATCTCGTTCATAAACTTTATGGCTGTCCGCCGAAACGAATTGTGCCGGACGCGACAATATGTTGCTTCTCGGTCGTCACAGAAGTGGTCGATGGCCCACATTCCCATCCTTTGCGGACAATTACGTGCGTGCGCTATATCGTGAAAAAAAAAAAAAAAGAAAAACGCGCCCGATTAAATGGCATCCACGTGACACTAATAAGTGGTATAATAATACGCGACGTGTGTTCTGTTCAGAATTGATAGAAAGCAATTACTTAAAAAACATATTACATTATTAAAACTACGTTAACGTAAAATATGATATAAAAACTTTTGTTTAAAAAATTTACTCAGAAGTCCTTATTTTATGTTTGCTTGTCGTACATGTTAAATTTGTAGAAACAAACACAGTTCTGACATAAATAAATTCCTTAAAATAATTTATACACACACACACGCGCGCAACCTCTTTATGAACAATTGTGTGTTGCTTTGAGATGTGATAATAAATATCTACGACCTCATTTCGTGATCATAAAATCGATAAGCGGAATCATATCGCATTCGTCATCTTTTCGCTATTAATGTCGATTACGTGAAAATCATAGCGATACGGTATATTATCGATCTGTCCTACTATTATTTCTCGCGCACATATATTTGAGACACGAGCAAATTATATTAATTACAGGGTCAGTGCCCCCCGAGAGAGAGTTCGAAGCACCTTTTATATTATACATATATATACACCTTAATGCTCTCTCACAAAGCGTCCACCCTTCATTCGTTTATTATTTTTAGAATGCCCCTCGTAGGAGCATGGTTTAAAGTATGGCTCTACTTGGGGCTCGTTTGCGGCTTGGCCGAGAGCGCTCGGCCGCTCTTTGATTCGTCCACGGATATGGGATTGGTGTTAATTCCGGCCGACGCTGAGGTCGAGTCTGTGATTTACCGATTGCGCGCGATCGATCAGGACGCGGACTTTCCTCTCGTCTTCGAAATAACCGGTAATTTAAAAAAAAGAGAAAGCAGAGACCGCAAGTTCAAGTTTCGATAGCCTAAACGTAATTTAGGTTTACGATCAGGAAAATTTAATAAAATGTTTTCGATTTCTTTTTTGTATTCGTTCAGCGACAATCACGCCCGTCGTGAGAATCGAGAATCTGCCGTGCACGCTGTACAACAAAATCTGCCAGGCCAATGTGATTTTAACGAAGCGTCTGATACCGGGACGCTTTTACGATTTCGCCGTACGGGTGCGGGATACCAAGGGCGACTCCAACACGATGCAGGCTACAATTTCGGCGACGAACGCCACGACCTCGCGTGATAAAATATTTCCCCACATTCCGTCGTTGATAATGGTACCTGAGGTAATTATTGACGGTTCCGCTAACGATGTTAATTAACGCCGCGCTCTGTAATTACTTCGGCACACATAAAGAGTGGAAAGCGTTTGTTTCAAACGCAGGTCTGCAAAGTTCTTTTTGTTGCACTTTCACATTGATAAGAGAAAAACTAGAAGAGTCATTTTGAAAATCGCTCAAACGAATTTTAAAAAGTTTAAAGTCGCACGTCCGTGTAATTACTATGCGCGTAATAATAACACAAATAAAAAACGTGTTAAAAGGATACTAAACCGGGGACGGAACTTGACTATCTGCTCGTGCGAGCGAATTCTCGAAGCGGCAGGACGGTTTACATCGAATTGTGGGTGCGTAGACGATTACTTCGTTGTCATGTGATTGCGTAATTAAATGGGACAGAAGTAACGTCATTTTGTTTTTTAGCAACCGAAAGAGCTCTTCACCATCCGACAGCGACACACGTCAACGCAGACACGAGGAGCGATTATATTACTCGGCGAATTGGATTTCGAGACGCAATCGATGTACACTCTCACCATTTATGCGATAGTACGCGTTGTCTTCTCTTTTTGTTTTTGCAATATAAATGAAAACTGCCAAACGCGCGCGTTACAATAACTTCTTTGCCTACTAGGATCCTTACACGGAACTCGGAAAAGACACCAGGAACATCGCGGGGTTGAATATCGTCGTAATTGTTCAAGACGTGCAGGACGTACCGCCGATTTTTACTTTGGCGCCTCCTCTGACGAGGCTCAACAATTCCGTGCAAGTGGTGAATATTTAATTACTTCGCACGCTGATTGATACAAAAACCACCACGTGTCTTCTTCTAAGAAGCTTGTAATTTTTCCATCTTGCGGATAATAATCATCATCATTTATATATTATTTTTAGGGAGATGTAATTCTACGGGTTCACGCGGAAGACGGGGACAAGGGCGTGCCGCGTGAAATCACGTACGGTTTGGTATCCGAAGGCAACCCTTTCATAACGTTTTTCAACATTTCCGAAACAACAGGTGAGAAATTTTCCAGGCAACATCATTAAAAAAAGATATTATAAAGATGTTAAAAAAAACATTAACAATTTCTCTTCAATTCAAATTGTAATCGCGTACAGTCCGGCGAAATCAACTCGATTAAGGGTTGAAAGACTTCTTCTCGCTCGCGTAAGAGCGAAACTTGAAATGTGTGTAATTTACCGGACAAGTTGAGTCATCGTCAATCCCTCTAATCATACGTCACGCCGCTTCTATCTGCCAGTTTCTTCGTTAAAAAAAAAAAAAAAGTAACGACAGCGTTGATTCATACTCCGCTTTGACGTGCAAGGCTAACCTCATTTCGCGAAAAACGTCGGACAATGATTAAGAGGGGAAATTTGTTCGCGCCACGCCGCGCCGCCGTTCCGATGATTCTAATCTCATTTCTTGATAGCGAAGCGATTTGTTCACGCGTGTAAAATTCGCGGAAGAAATCACGTAATCATAAGATTGACGCGTACGTAATTTTACATTTGTTACTTCTCTCTCTTACGATTATGCAAGGGTTAAAAATTAATTACCGTGTAGATTTAAGTACACATTGTAAATTTTTAAATAAAAATTATTCGAAATAAATTGCGCAAATCTCTCTCGACGTCTTTACTCGAGTTGCGAACGAAACGAAAGTAAACGGAAACTCTTGTCATTTCGTACGTATGCAAATATCAGATTTTTTTTCGGCGAAACCCGAAAGGAGAGTAGAGACAAACGCGAAAAATTGGCGAGAAACACAAAAGGGAGTCTTAAAGTGGTCGGAATAAGTCTGGACGGTCTACGGTCGAGTATCGATCGTTCTCCAAGGGTCAGTCTCTGCTTTTCAACCTGCGATGCTTATCATTCTGTGGCAAGGAGCATGCGATACGTACCTACGAGAGTCCTTGCGTGTGCAAGTTCCACCTACATCCAATCCATCCATTGTTACGAACGCTTTCTTGCGTCGATTCGAGCCGTTGTATTATGTAAAATTATTATCGGACAACGTGCGTGTGTAGACTAGGAATCGACAAGAGACAAGGATAAGAGAATTCACGTAATCCGCGCCATGTTTTATTCATTGGAAAATCCAGCTTACAAAAAGAGAGAGAGAGATAGCGATCTCTTCTCTTTGCAAGTGATTTTTCGAAAATATTCGTTGTCACTTCGTTACACACAAAAACCACGTGTGTTAAAGCCATCCTGCAAATGAATGTATAAAATATGACAAGCTACTGTTTCAGATACACTCTGTTACACTTTGTCTCTTTCTTCAAATATGTTTTAAAATATAATCTCTCGTAAAATCTTCTCGCGTTGTTATTAATTAATTTTTGCGCAAGAGGCAGTCATTAAAATAATTGCTCGGTTGTTATATCACAAACGTCGTAAATTGTTGGTAACGTTCAGGTGAGGTCGTTCTCGCCAAGCCTTTGGAGGAACTCACGCAAATTACTCACGTGGGTGCTCCGGTTGTGCTCACTGTGGTCGCTGAGGAAATACGAAGATCCAGGGAGGAGCCGCCGGCTATGGCGACGATCGTCGAGGTCGGTTTCCTTCTTGGAGAACCGGGCAACAGTCCGCCGTATTTTGAAAACGATAAGTTGGTACCTAAGTAATTTCATTAAAGCTGATGTTTTTTTCTGAAATAAATTTAAATAAAATAAAATTTAAATTTAAATAAAATAAAATTTAAATTTAAATAAAATAATCAACGAGGTAAATTATTTATTGCTCGTAATACATCGCGTTTAATGTAATGCTACTTGCAGCTACATTACATCGATACCGGAGAATTTAGAACCGGGTTCGGTGATAATGTTCCCCGAGCAATACTCGACCAGAGTGCGCGATGAAGATATCGGCAAGGCTGGAGTGTTCGCGCTGAAACTGCAGAACAACAACGGTACTTTCGAAATAAATCCGACAGTTGCCGAGAGAACGGCGGATTTTGCTATCACGGTGCGAGACAACACGCTCATCGACTACGAAACTTACAAGAGTTTGTCTTTTAAGGTATTGTCTTTTACACTATATATATATATATAAAGTGGAAGTAACAAAAAGAAAAATTTCACGTTTATATTTTGCAAATCTTGTTGCGTAAAATCTAATTGAATGTGACAAGCTTTACTGAAATTTGTGTGCGATGCAGATTATCGCTCAGGAAGTTGGTCCAGCGACAAATCTGTCGGCATCCGCATCGGTTCTAATTTTCATAGAAGATGTTAACGATAATATACCAGTGTTTGACGAGGAATCTTACGAAGTTACGCTCTCCGAGAACGTTACCGCGGGAACACGAGTTATTCAAGTAAAAACAAGTTTTTTTTAAATACTTTAAATAAATAAGTATCAATTATTTAAAAAATTTTTTCTATAATATTGGGTTTTTTCCTATTTTCTTCCACATGTGTCCGAGAAGTTTCTTATTTATTTACTTTTTTTTTTTTTTATTCGAAGTCACGACTTTATTGACAGGTGCACGCAACTGACAAAGACACTGGACTCTTCGGCAGTATTAAATACACAGGTATAACAGGAGAAGGAAGCGAGGCGTTTGCGATCGACCCCGATACAGGTTTAATCACAGTTGCGATGGGATCGTCTCTGGACCGTGAAATGGCGGCGCAACTACAATTAACTATAAACGCGCGCGATGAGAACGGGAAAGGTAACACGGGCGTTGCACTTTTGATAGTGAATCTGCTGGACGTGAACGATAACGCGCCGATCTTCGAGAAAGACGCCTACAAATTCACGTTAAACTCCGACTTGACGAATTTCACGTCGCCAGCCTTCATAAAAGTGAGTCTTCGCTTGTTCGAATTAATTCCAACATCGTTGATCGTAAATGTATTACTTCTTGTAGGCCACCGACGCGGATGCCGAACCGCCCAACAACGAGATTCGTTACGAGATAATTCACGGAAATTATGAAAATAAATTTTATCTGAACGAAATTACCGGAGAACTCATACTGCGCTCGCCCATCACAAAATTCAGACGAAAGAAACAAAGCGTTTACGAAAATCTGTCGAAAAAATTCCACAACAACAGTTTCCGTCGGTCGGAACACGAAATTCGAGACGTGCCGGGAACGTCGGTGTCGCCGGATGTGACAAATTCGACGGAAAGTTCTCGGAACGAAACCGAAGTCAAGCGTCACATTGACGAGATAAACAAGCAACGAAGAAAACGAGCGGAGAGCGAAGTTCTGTACACTTTAACTGCCAGAGCGTATGATCTCGGTAAAAATATTAAAATAAATAAAAAACAAATCTAAGACGCTTCCTGTTTCTTGTTAACGTGACGTTTCAGGCGTGCCTCATCTCGCGAGCGAGACGGAGATTTCCATCGTGAGAGGCACTTCCATGGAAGCTCGCATAATGATGTTTGTCGTGCCAGGAGAACATCCAAATTTAACAAAGACTGCCGAGACATTAGCTACTATCACAGGGGGACGTGTAACTGTGTTGGATACACGACCCTACGCTTCAGACGTTAAATCCGGGGTTACGGACAGCACTGTAGGAAGAGAGAAAAAGTTAATAAGAAACCACTACGCCAGTAATTTTTGCATTATTTGTCGCGGCTTGATAAAAATTTATTTTTCTGCGTTAAAAAGTAGAAATTACGTTTGAGTTAACATTTTAATTATTCAATCGTAAATCTTTTATATTATTTTTTTTTTAAACATAGAACGATCGTGATAGCCCGTGTCGAGCAAACTGAAGTCGGTACACCCTTGGTGGACGTGGAAAAAATACGCAATACATTGGCCGCAAATGGGGTGGGCATCATCGGCGGCACAGGAGCTGCTGACGTGTCTATGACGTATAATGGCGAGAACATCACGAAACTTCCAATCGATGGTATAATTCACGACGGGGGAAATAACGCGGGAACAAACAAGACAATCACCAACGTTCACGAAGAAGTAGTGAGTAAACGTTGATTATCGAAGGGAAAGAACATCGAGGGAGCGAAAGAAAAAGAATTGAAACGCGCGTGAAAACTCGGCGAAGAAAGTGCGCTCTAGTTTGCACAAAAGACGTGCGATACTTCAATTAAAGCAATGTCGAGATAAAAAGCGGAAAAGTTTTTCGGGACAGTTTCTCTATCACTTGGTTCTAGTTTTTTAGAAATCAAAATCCTTTTTTTTTCAGACCGTGTACAAAGCGGAGAACAAACTACTTTTCTGGTTACTGATTATCCTGGGACTGCTGATGTTAGCGGCAATCGCGATAATTATCATTTGCTGCATCTGCCCGGGCTGTCCGTTTTACATGGCGCCCAGGAAGCGCAGAATTTACTCGTCGGAAACGCTTATCGCTCGACCCGACGGTCGACCAAAACGGCATCTTCATCGGAAACCGATGGCTGCAATCGAGAGTAATTATCCTACGTAGCAACTACTTCGCCATTACAAATATATATAGACGATTTTTTCAAACTAAGTTTAATTTGTAGAATTAATTGTATAAAAAAAAAAAGAACATTTTGCATTTATTAACACTACGTAAATATACAGTTACGTCAAACGGAAAGAAGCAAGCGTGGAGCGCAGATCCGACTCAAAGAAACTGGCAATTTAATCGCCGAAATACGAAAAACGGTGGATTAGCGTCGCTTCCTGGTGACGTCGTGTACATTTCCGAGCGTTATCCGATCGACCAAGCAAATGTCGAGTCGCTGCGGCTACGTGACGGTCCGTCCTACGATCCTTCTAGAAGAAGGAGAGTCGAGGAACAGGAGAGAATGTACATGGAGGATGTCGACGAGAGGAAGGTTAGGGATTATGACGCCCTGGAAGCGGAATCCTTGCAACGACACGAAGTCGAACGTGATTCGGGCATTCATCGTCAATCTTTCAGGCAAAGGTGGATAAGAACGCGCGACGGCGAAATATTATTTGTAGCAATTCGGCGATGGTTGTCGAGAAAACTTTTTGCGGACGATACAATTTTTTGCATTAGAAAAAAATTTTCTGTTCCTTTTTTTGTTCACAATTTTTTAATTTAATACAAATTTTACAAAATACAATTTTTTCTATTCTAGTTGTGACAATCGATTTCACTTGCTTGATTTTGTTTTGCGTCGTTAGATACGTCGATCCTGAATTGAACAACGAGCCGATGACGGTGAGGGAGCAACACTTTTATCGTGAAGGAAACGCGGAGGTGTTACAGTTGGTAACACGAGGACAAGTGGAGGATACGAGTCAGCAGCATCATTACCCGACAACTTTCATAGTAGACGGCAAGGATGTGCTTCTGCAGCGATTTATGCAAGATCAGAAGAGCAGGCACGAGTTGCAGGAGCCCGAAACAGCTCGCACCGTCGAGTCTCACCAACGTCCGAAGAATCTGTACCAGTACCAGCAGGAGATTCTCCTGTTGCCGGAAGAACTGGAAATTAGACATCGACGCGCGGAGGAAATGGATTCCAACGCGCAAAAATTGGGAACGACGGACGAAAGATACGCCGCCGCGCAGAAGATGGACTCGGAATCGCAAGCGCGTGACGTTCGTCGTCAAGAAGTGTCGATAAACGTGCCCGAAATGTTATCAACGGACAGACCGTCGATGCCAAAGGATCAGACGCAAACCGCGACGATGCAGTCGTACGCGTTTCACGATCTGGAACTGGCGAGACAGAACGTGCTGCTGACGCGGTTGCTTCTTGAAAGAGAAACCAGACACGCTGGCGGCGGTGGCGTGACGATGGACGCCGCGAGTTACTTGGAGACCCAAAGTCTTCCGGGACAGGTGGCGATCGCGACGCAGACCGACAGAGTCGCGGCAACGCAGACGGAACGACACTTGCGAAGCAGAAGCGACAACGACGAGTCCGACGAGGACACGCGGAATCGAAAGAAGATGAAGACGAAGAAACGATACGGCGAGAGCGAACTTACGAGAACGCGAGCTTTGTGGATGAGATCGCCCATTGAGGAGGAGGAAAGTTCGACGAACTTCGACAAACGATTGAGCAGTTTGAGAAAGAAGGTGAAGGACGTGAAAGAAGGACGAAAAGTGCCGCTGGAGCCTAAAGTCCTGCGGGAAATTTCGGATTCCCTAGAAGAGAACGGAACCACTTGTTGTGTTCATGAAAAGAAAACGAAATCAACGAGAGTTTTTCAACCGCAAGCGGAAGAGAGCGGAATAGGATACAAAGTAATGAGCGAGGAGAAAAATGGCTCGTCTTTGTCGACCGAGATGGAAAAGCAACGGGACGAGAGAACGTCTGACGAGAAGAGAATGGAGAGCCTGTCGTCACCGGAAATAAAACTCGATGATAGAAAATACGTTCGCGAAACGACGGAGAAGAAAAGTACGAGGAAGGAGAGCAAGATGAAGAAACAGAAGAAGGTGGAATCCGTGATAAAACCTAGTTTTCGAGGTTTAGAGAGAGAGATCACGATGTTGACGAAGAAGCTGAGCAAATTCGCCGATAAGAAGAAGGTGCAACAGATCGGAAGTGAAAGCACTAGTCGGGAGAAGACATCGACGGACTCCAAGAAAGACTCGGATGAGATTACGATGAAGAAAACGGAGGATTCGAAGAGGCGCAAGCGATCCGAAACTTCTCCGAGTACGTCAAAAGAAACGAGGAGAGACAAATTCAAGTACCAGCAGCCGCAAATGATGAGTCCCTACAGTTCCGAGTACGAGGAGGCGGCGTTTGAAAAGCCGAAGAAATCGAATGCAGAATTTCGTCCGGAAGTGGCGAGGCAGAAACAGTCGAGCAGTCACGCGAAGAAGCAGATCGAGCGCAAGGAACGCAAGAAGCAAATCGTCGAACACGATCGGGAGCTTGACAAGCGCAAAGATGTTGCGAGCAAGGAAATTAGCGGCAAGTCGAAGATCGACAAAGCCGCCAAATTATTGTCGCGCACGCACAAGTTGGCGGCCATTGGCCGTAGAAAGCGCGTCTCGGAGGAACTGAGCACGAGCACAAGTTCCGATCGGATAAACGGCACAAAAGATGCCTTCGCAGCTCGAGATTCGGACAAAAGAAGCTCGGAATCTTCAGAAGTCCCGTCACATCACGCGGACAAGCAAAAGTCGAGGCGCAAACTGGACCACGTGAGCGAGAGATTCTCCGACGATTTCGTGACGGAGCCGCAGGTGAAAGATGTCGAAGAACAGCAAAGTGCGTCTCGCTCGGTTACGGATACAAGCGCGTTCAAAGAAAATGTTGAGAACGGTAAAAGGAACGTTGAAATGTTGCAACAGTTTACGGATGATTTTGTATTGGAAACACAGACGAGGGATGTGAAACGTCCAACGCAAGCTGCAATGGAGCAAAAACAAAGCGGAACTTATAAATTTGACGAAGAACGTTCAAACCTAAAAGAAGCTGTCGCGGTTAAAATTGAACCAAGTGTATCACGTGAGTCTGACAAAGATCACGTGACGTTAAGAGAAGTCGCTGAAGACATTTCAGTTCTTCAAGATTCAAAAACACAACCCGCTAGTGAGACGGCATTAGAAACCGCAACGACACAGAAAACCGAACCGTTTGACGATTTTACTATGGAACGATTTGATGAAGAAAGCGGTAAAAAGGAACTTCCTTTAAAGTCTGAATCTCCGGAAAAGATAAAAGAAATAGAAAAATCCCCGCCGCACAGTGGCAAAAGTGTCGTCGAAGAAACTACAGCTCGCACGTCCGAAAAAGAAAAACCACCCCACAAAATGAAAAAGAGGCTGTTAGAAAAGCAAAGAGCTATATCAGAAGCAGATGCATGCGAATTGAAACTGTCATCAGGAGATACCTTAGATACTGCGAAGAAAGAAGAAGACGTACCAAAAGAAGGTCTAAAAATAACGAGCAAAGAAATGAGACAGCAAACAGAAGAACAACACGCAGACGGACACGAGTTACGTGTCGGCACATCGATGAAGGCGGAGAAAGATTCAACAGATATCAAAGATACGCCTCCATTAGAAAAAGACAAGACTGCGGAGTTAGATAAAGCTGAAAGTGAACAGAAAGAAGAATCGAGTCTTGAGATAAAAGAAAAAATATCTTTGACGGAAAGCGAAAAAGATAGTGAACAAAAACTGACCGAAAAATT
The DNA here is from genome assembly GCA_014825455.1 of Pseudomyrmex pallidus. Taxonomy (NCBI): domain Eukaryota; kingdom Metazoa; phylum Arthropoda; class Insecta; order Hymenoptera; family Formicidae; genus Pseudomyrmex; species Pseudomyrmex pallidus. The sequence continues at coordinate 36,626 of QVNV01027013.1, read as the reverse complement.
AGTGCGAAAAGAAACTGATGAATCGTTGCGTAAAGATAAAAGCGAAGAGAAAATGAAAGTTACGGCGGCAAGCGGATATCGAGACACCGAAGGAACAGAACAAATGAAAAAAGAACATACGGAAGTGGATTCTGAAAAAGCGGAAAGAGATGTAAAATTGACTGCTGAAATACTTGAAGTACCGTCCGACATTAGTCGATCTCTCGAAGACGATAAAGATGCAGATGGTATTCGTCGCGCGTTTTCGATTGATGATCAAACGTTGATGTATATTGACGACAGTAGTCAAGAAGAATCAAAAGACGATTCTGAGTCCGGTAAAGTGACGGACGTAAAAAAACGTACAGATGCAACCAAATTAGAACACTCGGCAGACGATGTTCCCGCGAAAATAAAAATACAAGCTCGGAAAATTGTGGAAGAGCCTCACGTATCGCCTGAAGAAGCGTCGAGCGTCCAAGAAACGAAAGAAGCAGATAAGGATAAGCCTCGTGTATCACAAGCGGAAATTACGTCTAAAGAAGAAATTTTAGATAAAAAACAATTACAAGATAAACAAACAAAGATAACACAAGAATCATTGTCTGAGAAACGGAGAGAAGAAACGGAGGAAATATCGAGAGCAAGAGACAAGTCTGACGAAGATGAAGAAAAGAAAAGACAAGATTCGCCTGTCGAGAAAAAAGAACGCGCCGACGAAGTGAAAGAAACAGCTGATAAAGAGCCTTTGGAACACTTGCCGCAAGATCAGAATCTAGATGAGACAGCTGCCGAAAGTGAGCCGCATAAAGACGAGACAATCGCAGCGGGTACAGACGTCGCAGAGCATCGAGAAAAAGGAGATCAGCAAGCAGACGTAAGCGTTCCTATTTTTAGCAGCTTTATTGATGATACATTTGATGTTTCGGACGAGAGCAGCGACTCATCCAGTGATATTTCCAGGAAAACAACGTTGACCGCGAGACCGTATGACACTCCGCGTCACCGACAAAAGTGGCAGCAACAAGAAAGTCTTGAAATAGCGGGAATGTCCGAAACAACATTCAAGGACAAAGAAGACACGAGGAGAATGAAAATCGAACCGGACGAAGACACGGACAGCACCTTCTCATTCGAGGAGAGTGAAAACGTCGAAGAGTCCTCGATTACAATCGAGGAAATCGGCGAACCGAAAGAAGATACGGGAGATACTGCTGCCGAATCGCGAAAGATTTCTTCTGAGGATAAAAAAGTTGTGTCGGATAAAATAAGCGGCGAGGATAAGGAAGATGAAAGTTCCAAGTCAAAAGTCGAGGTTGTTGTAAGACCGGAAGAACATGTAAAATCTGACATATTGACACCGATTCAAGATTTAGTTGCTTCGACTTTAAGCGTCAAAGAACCAAACGGCGCATCAAAAGAAACTTGTAAAGACGAAAATGTTCCGGCAGTCAGAGAGGAACGTGAGAGCGAAATTGCTGTACGTCGCGCAAATATTGAGGAAGTTCCCGAGACTGTGAAAAAAGATGACAAGGATGAGACTAAACTACCACCTTCAAGCCAAATTAAACAAATAGATCGTAAAGCGAAGAGTAAAACAATATCTGGAGACGATGTAGTGGATGAAATAAAAATTAAAGATCCCGAAGCGGATAAAACAAAAAGTAATAAAGGCAGCGAAGACGACGGCACGCCATCGGAAAAACATGACGTCGCGAAAACTGAACAACCCGAGAGTTCTGCGAAAAAGAAAAAGAAATCCGAGCAATCGAGAACGTTTTTATCTGACAAGAAGAAGCAAGTTCTCGACAAAGAAATAAAAGAAAAACCAACTTGGAATCATTCTCGTCGTCGTCCCGGCAAATCTCTCGAATCGGAAAAGCAACCGGAACGCGACGGATCGCAGCCATCGCAAAGAGAAGAGGGACTTCGAAAGATAACGTCGAAAACAAAAATCAAGACGGACAAAAAGCGCGCAATTTCTCCGAAGACCGAGATCGACGTGAGCAAAACGCAGTCAAAATATATGGAGTGGTACAACAAGAAGCGCGAAGAAGCGGAAAAGAAGAGATTCGAGAAGAAAACGACGGAAGACGAGGAGCAGCTACCGCGTTGGGCGAGCAGAAGTCTGAAGCAAACCGCGAAGAGGCAAGATACGGAGCACGGGACTCCGGAAGTGACGCCTCGCACGAGACGCAAGATCAAACCGCTGGTGAACGTCGAATCCGAACAGTTGAAGGCGATCGTGCGTCAGGGTCGGCGATTGAGAAAAGCCGAGGGAAGCCTCAAGAAAGATCCACCGGTCGAGATATTCGCCAGAACGCCGCCCGTTTCCATCTCGGACACGCAGCATCGTCTGCAACAACACTCGGAATACAAGTACGAGAGAATACCGCCGCCATTTTACCTACATCCGCCGCCACCGCCGCATCCGTCGCCGCAGCTGTCGCCGGAAAGATCCTTCGAAGCGCAACAACCGTCCACGTCGCGTTACGAGCAACCCGAGGAAGAGATATGTTTGGAAAATGTCGCGCCGATCCAAGGCGGGACTCAGCAGCGTCTGCGACATCAGCAGCTTCTCGAAAAGAAGAGCGTCTTCGATATCGCGTATAATGAAGCTGCGCCGTCGCAACTTCGATCGGACAGTGCGACTCCGCCATCTTAACTCGTTGGTGTTATCGACTTCTAGGGAGGGGAAAAAAAATGATATATCCTTTAATTGTACATATAACGTCTTCGTGCTATTTCTTGAGTAGCGTAAAGTTTTTTCAACTACTCTTACTGTAGCGAACTCGCGAAAGCAAATTAATCGACGACACTTACCTCGAGTGTTTAATTTTTCTTGAGAAACGATAGTCATCGTCTCTACAGTCTCTAATCTTAATTGTCTTTTTTAATACCGAAAATACGCTTAAAGAAAATACTTCCGGTCAGATATGAGACATTTGTACAACTGTTTTTGTAACACGAATGCCGTTTAAGTTATTTCCGAAAAAAAAACATTTATCTCTAAGGAAATGCGCGCAGCGAACAGGAAATTGGCGATCAGTTTTATATAAACATATATATGTTCTACTGTTATTAATTTTTGTACATTAATACCAACTTGTAAATACACACGCATATATATAATAAAGCTTTCGAAAAAACCATTTATTGAATGCGAATAAAATCACATGCGCGCTCGTACGCGCGCAACAACAATCGTAAGATGCGAGATATCGATATTGCAATAATCGCGTGTGTATCACATACACAAGGAAAAACCAGAGCGCAACTAGCTTCTGCCACTTCTGCTTTGCTGCTACAAAAATATCCTCTAAACGTCGACTTTACCTACTCGCTATCTTTTATATACCAACCAATTTATATCTGCACTCGATGGCTTGTATCGGAGTAAACAGCTGCAGAGGCTGATATCATGCGGTCGGCGCAAGAACATTCTTCATTATCTACCTGCAATATAAAATACATCGTACTGTTTTATCAAATTTATTTATACGCGTGGAAGATCATTCGGCGTTGGTTTAAAAAATTTCGTGAAAATCGGAGAGAACAGATTTTTTCGAAAACTACATCCGCGTATAATAGCGCCGGTGTTAATTACTCTCTCTATCTCTCTCAATGAAAAAAAAAAGTGTTTGGCACTATTTTTGTGGCAACGCACGAGTCGTCAAACATCCCTTTCTGGATTTTTATTTTTTGAACACGTGCGAATCGAAAAAACACTCTTGCCTTGTTAAACGTGATCTAGCGCGAGCTACGTCTGACTTATTCCGCGCCTATCTCTCTCCGCATCGCGTGTCTACTATACAGCTGTCTCACTTTTATAAAAAAAAAAAAAATAGTGGGGATATCTAACACAGTTCATATATAGCTACATATAGTCAAAGGTTACCGTTACGCGACACAATACGTGGCCTCGCCGCCGCCGGTTTGACGTACATCGGCCGCGTCGGTGTGTTGCTGACGACAGAGATGACGTTACCGATGCAACTAACCTACCGTAATCTCGAAAACATAATGGTGCATCAAACATAACCGACGACTGGTAAATCTTTGGATTGGGAGCGCACGACGGGCAAGCAAGTCGAGTCGTTCGAGAGCGGCAACTCGACGGCTCGTTCGAGATATCGCTTGTCGAGATATCGCTTGGCGCTTGCTGTCGTTCATGCTTGCCTGGTACCCGGTGACTTATTCGGAGGCGGACGTGCGCCTCGTCACTAGAGACGCTTGTCCACCTGTTACAGGCCGAGAGATAAGACCTGAAAAGGCTTCGCGGTTGAAGAAACACCGCCTTGTCGCAATAATTTATCGATCGCGCTTAGTGTAATATTGTATTTTCGAACTACAAGCGTTTCTTGTTCGTAAAAATACGCCAATAAAACGATGTTGCTAAAACCGCGTAAATCAAGCGTATACGAAACAAACGCTTTTTTTCTTCTTGTTAGTAATAAAGTTATTGTTAATATTGATAACAAGTTTTTCGTAAACTCGCAAAATTTAGAATATACATAGATAATTATAAGAAGAATGTTAACGTGCGATATGTAAATATCAATTGCGTGTGTGTAGTGATTATTTCTCGTGTGCAACGCGATTTTTTCTGTTATCGGCTCCGATATTTCTCATTCGCGCAACGTTACGAGAATATATGCAAACCCGCGTAAAACCCGCTGTAACCGCTAGGAACGTTCTGTACGCGGAACCGTTATTTTACAACACTCTTTGCAATTTACCACTAATGTTGCAAAAATTTACAAGATCGCGGCTGATTTTCTCGACTCCGGCGAAGCTCCGCTCCGGTATAGCCGAGCCGTCGTCGGATCGGACCGGATGATATTACTTCAACCACGTTGGCCGAGTCGTCGCAATCATTGAGATATTTCCGCGCGAGAACAATGGACAAAATGTTAATTGTTGTTAATAAAGAGTCACGTATGTTGCTGTTGCAACGGCGAGCAGAGCCGCGGAAGAGGCTGCACCTGTACCAGCCGTGCGCAAACACACCTGAAACCTTTGACCTTTTCATCGACGCTCGCCTCTCCTGCTCGCCGACCATCGATCTCTCCACCCCTTCGCAGCCCTTCGTCAACTGCAATTTCATCAAGCAGTCCTGAATTCGACGATGTTTCTGAAAGCGAAGTCGCGATCGATTGCGTTTCGACGTAATTACACCGAAAGGGATATCATTCGCGTCGATATCACGTTGCGATTCGGCTTTTAAGCTTACACACATGCGTGAGGGAGTATAATTCTCGGGATGCAGCTTGAGAGTGTTGAAACCCGAATAAGTACATCCCCATTTCCTGCAAGATACACAATGATGTAATACGATTTGCAACACGCAAGTTTTGTTCTAAAATATAAAATATCGTCTTTCTTTATTTGCTATCTGATAATTCCTGAAAAATTAAATTCGATGACGACTTTTTATTGAAGCGCATTCTCTTTCATCAATTATTTCTCAATTAAATATAATTTAGCAACCTCGATATGTAAAAAAAATATATATAATACATTAATAAATATTTCGGTAACTGTTCTGTTTTCTGGAATATTTTTCTCGCGGGTTCTAAAGCGACGTTGGTCCAGCCCTGGTGTTTCGCATAAACGCGCGTATTTTCGCTTTAATTACGAACCGCAAACACAATGTTGCGCTTAATAGCGCCCCGTAAAAGTCGGACGCGCGTTGCGAGCGAAGCGGGTTTGGCCCGGTCCTTAATAGCCATCAATCATTGCCGAAATTCGGCAACGCGTTGGACAACACGGGCGGCAGGATACCATCACCAAAGTAGAGTTCGCCGGGACTAACCGGGCTGGGAGAGCACGGGGGCGAGGAGGGGGGAAGGAACGAGAGTGAGACATGGAACCCGTTCGATACTTCCGAAAACTCGGTCCCGACCATTCTACGCTCCGCTCGCATTCACATGAGTTCCGCCGTATCACCAACACTAACTTCCAGTCCGACCACTGAATGAATAAAGTTGTCGGAACGGATAGTGACACGTGATACTTAGATACAAGTATCTCTCAAGTAAGATTTCACACACACACATATATTATATTCACACATGCATACATGATTATTGAAATGCGATTTGAAAATATGATAGAAAAGTTACTTATCTCATTTGATTCAAGTCGCTCGAAAGAAATCTTCATTTTGGAATGACTAAGATCGAAGACTCGATCGAGCAAATCAAACTGCGAGAGATCTGAGAAATTTTTTCTCCTATTATAGAAGATGGGAAAGAGAGATGGCAAAAAAGACCTGTTTTTTCGATCATTTTCGAATTTCAAACTTTTTTTTATGCCAAATGGTACTATAGAACATTAATCCCAGAGAAATTTCAAGATGAGCATAGGCACGCGGTTCTGGAGATATAGGAAGCGTTTTGAGAAATAAGATTTGTCTGTGCAAACATAATAATATCGCATATCGATATATCGATCTTCTTTTTGTTTCTAATTGCCGATTCCAGCAAAGTGTTAAAATTTGATTAACCAAAATATAATATTGGATATGTCCAATAGATCATAGAGATGATCCATGCAATACACCCTGACTGGAAATCATCACTTTCATCCCCTATCTTCTAAACCGTGCCTTATCTTGAAATTTTACTGGGATTAATGTTTCATCTAATAGCACTATTTTCCATGAGAAAAAGCTAAAAATTCGAGGTCCAAACAATGAGCGAAATTTGCCATCACTCTTTCAAACCGGTTGTTTTACTTACATTTTGCGAAAGCATATTTTTCCAATCTTACGAATCTTTATCGTAGACTCTATGTGCCGAGGAAAATTGTAGCAGCTCGAGATCTCGATATTTCCTGAGCGATCAATCGGCTCGTGTTGTCTACAGGTTTCGAGAGCGCGTCGGAAACTGTGAAAAGTACGTCGAAGTGGATTTCAATTAAAAGACGAAGAGTGAAACGTGATTACGCCGTTCCGTCTTCATCGTTCGATGCAGCGAGCGGTGCAGTTGAAACGATACTGTCGGCGAAGCGGAAGCGTTCCAAGTTGGGGTCAGAAGATTAACCGGAGGATCAGAGGGCGGGAGAGGGAGAGAGAGAGAAGCCGGACGGCTTTGCTTCCGTTAGACGGCTCGGGAGAGCGTGTAATTAGATATCGAGTTTCGCGTTCAGTTTCTACGACGAATCTATATCCGGCTTCAAAGCAACGTCCGCGAAACTTGCTGCCGGCCCGGTCGCCCGTGTCACCGGAAAAGTTTGCGTCAACACTTAATTGGAGGGTGTATCGGATACGCACTGCAAATGCTATTTGCATTTCAAACGAACCGTCGTCTAATGACACACCGGCGACATTCATTTGCCTGCATAAATCATGTTCGGATCCGGAACGGGAGACGCGCGCCTCGCAATCGCCGAGAACGTCCCGCGTTTCCGGCCAACTTCGGCGTAAGTTGTTCCTAAGAGGGGAGACTACCGCCGTGTGTGTGTGTGTGTGTGTGTGTGTAAACTGTGCAAAAATTATCCTCTCGCGACACGCGCGAACTGCGCGAACTGCAACGCTTCGGTCGCGCGTGTGAGCAGAGGATTGTCGCAAGTACATACATATATATGTATATTTTACATACATAAATATATATATATATGTATTTATTTATTTTATTTATATGTATAAATAAAAGCGATCATAGTTTTTACGCGTCACGCGAGAAATATGTGCCGTAAGATCGTATTCTTTTATAGTATTCATCCGCCTCAATATACAACGAGAGACAAATGAACGCGAGAGAAACAGCGATTAGCTCATCTCACTAAAGAGAAGACGGTCAAACGAGAAGAGATACAAATACGCCTGTCTTTCTCCTTCTGAGACGACTAAAGAGGACGCGTAACCCTTTTCGGCCAGCGCAACAGCTGCGAGCTCAGCGCGAAGTTCGGGTCCTACTATCCTCTTAAATATTCGACTAACAATTTACGCGTACGTTGACACAATATAAATTATTTCGCGAGCGTTGTAAAACTTATTTTTTTTTTTTAATCCGTAAAATCACAGAATGACAAACAAAAAAGTGTAACGTGTGAATTCGACCCGAAATCATAAATCTGGTAATCGCCGAAACGTGACGAGAAATTTGAAACACGGGCGTTATCGTGTGACAGCGCGTGTGACGAATTAGCTGCAATAACTTCCAAGTGCGACGCAATGCACTTTCGCTTCGAGAGTCCGATGTGTTTTTTTTATCTCGCGCTTTTATTTCTGTCTACGGTGTAATCGCGCGTGATAAGGCGCCGCATCTCACGGCCGAATCTCACCGTATACGTACTTACGCAATTTTCAAGTCGTGTGACGTAACGTACGTAATTGTCCGGTGTACATGTATCCGGCGAATATGCGAAACAAGAGTCGAAACATGTTGCGCGTTTACTCGCGCGTAACCACCTTTTTATTTTTTTTTTTGTTTGCGCACACAACCTTGCACGCGAAGGTTTTCTGCTCCTGGATTTTTCAGGCTGCGCTTTTCCTGCTCCTTCCAAGCATGAATTGCAAGAGCGGCGGCGATGACGAGACGTGTAAGCGAAGGAACGCGACGACGACGTCCCTGAGATATTACATCGCGAACTTGCTCGTAACGTTGGAATACGCTCGAATTTGGCCCGACGACGACGAGTCGTTCTCGTCGTGTAAAATATTGCTTTCATCAGGAGCGACGATTATCCTTATTTGCGCGAACTTTCTACTCTTGTTCTCGGAAATTGCGGTGCTCACAATGAGATGCAATTTGGAACTGTTCGCTAATATCATCGGCGTAATTGGTATGCACGCCGTCGGCTTAATAAAATGGTGCTATTGTATAAGAAAAAATGGTATAATTGTTGATATGGTGATGACGTTAGAAAGATGCCACGTGCTCTGCCAGCGGATTGACAATAGCGAAGATGGTACGTCGATTTATATCTATTGCGTGTATCTATAAGAGACTTTTAAACAAAAATTAAAATAGAAAAAATAAACATCGGACGACAAAAAAGTAACTTACCACCCCGATTGCAAAACAATCAATTAATAATTTTGAGCTTTGATGTATAAAAAACTAATTACATATTTATTTATATATTAATATGTATTATTTTGTTATATATTTATTTATACATTATATTGTATAAATAAATTATGTTATAATAATACTCTCGCTTGTATTGTAATATTACTATCTTTTCGTTTAGGATATCAAATATACAGAACCGAAATGGAACACGCTCGTCAATATTCCAGCTACTTTATATGGGGATGGATGATTACTTGCATTTACGGCATTCTACACTGGTGTGCCAATCCGTTGTTCATCACATCTTGGACGGAAATCGATTTTACATCGAATTACACGTCGACGAAAAGAAACCTACCGTACATTGGGTGGTATCCGCTGGACGTTGATAACATTTACAATTACATATGTCTGTATTCCATGCAGATAATCGGCGCGCTATCTTCAGCGATTGGAATCGTTTGTTACGACGGTCTCTACGTTACCATACTGATGATTATTTGCGCAAAATTTCAATATATCAACACGATACTAACGAAGACTAATTTCGACAAGTAATATATATATATATATATCGAGTAACATAATTGAGTATCGATTATGCTCTCAAATAAAAAATTTTTAATCGCGAACGTAAATATATCGAACTTGCAGTGTGCCGAAGGCAACGTTTGCACTCGAGAAAAAATTGAAGAACTGCGCGGACTGTCACGCAGAGATTATAAAGTAAATATTCTTAGGTTACTAGTAGAGGTCTTTAAGTCGTTGATGAAATTTTAATTGCAATTGCGACTTTTCACTCGAGTTTCTTACTTACTTACGAACTTTTTTAAGAAACGTGTGCATTTTTCTAGATTTCTAAAACTGTTACAATCTTTCTCCGGCCCGACAATGTTCGTGCAATGCATTGAAACGTTAATTGGCCTCTGTTTAGTGTCATTTCAAACATCGGCAATTGTCGTGGTACAAATTATTCTACAACATGTTCTCGATGATATATAAGGCACATGTGTATTGTGTTAAGCACGTTTATAATGCACCGCACGTTTACTTTACACTCCTCGTAGCACGTTCGAATAATAATTGAAAAAAATTTACACATCCCAATAGGTAAACAAAGAATCTATTTTCATATTATGGTCTTTGTTCGAATACTTTTTATGTCTCAATATTCAATTGTATTTCTTCTGCTTCTATGCCACTCGACTCGAACATCTGGTTAGTCAAATTATGTGAAGTATATTACAGATTACAAAAAGCGAAGAATTCAAGCTAACAGAATAGACTTAAGTGTTGAAAATAATATAAAAGTATCTAAGAAACAAAAAAAAAATCAAAACGATATGGAAATTGTAGTTGTTAAAACAATCGAACTTCTGCACACAGGGCACGCAAATCTCGCATTCGGTATATTCTTGTGGATGGGAGCGTGTTGAAAAAAAAGGAAAATCGAATTTCGAGACACAGTTACAAAATCATAATATACATTTTTTGGTGCAAACGATAATTCTACGAGCGCAGAGACCGATTGTTCTAACCGGCGGTCCATTTTACACGCTTTCGTTAGAAACTTTTAGAGCCGTAAGTAAAGTATTGCAGCAACGTCTAGACATTTGTTTATCGAAAAAAATATCTTTTATTTACGTTATAGATCTCCACAATGGCGGTATCAAATTCTGTATTTTTGCACACAGTCTCCAGTGCGGATGAATGAGCCGAGTTTAAAATAATTGTTTGTTTATTCTTACGTTTTTACAATATAAAAAAATCGCTTGTACATATAAAAAGACAACATTATTAATAATGATTTAATAATATTATTAATTATTATTAATGATTGAATGTGTGTGTGTGTGATAGTTAATTATTATTAATGATTGAGTGGTAGTATCGAAACAAACGATAATAATTGATTAAAAAAAAAAAAAAAAAACATGATAACTCCAATGCTGTCAAGAGAAAACCGTTTTCATGTAAGAAAATAGAATAATTGATAAATAAGTGTAAGTTGTTTCTTTTCTTTGGTTTTTAATTTAGAGTCTGCGATTTTCTTTTCTGCAACATTGTTAATTACGCACGAGTCCAGTATCAAGAGTAGAGACAGTCGAATGTGGTGGGAGAGAGATTAATATGCGAGTGAAAGTACCGGCGAGAGAAGTGAGGACACGAGAGTGAACCAACCATCCACCGACCAATGAGAAGAAGCCCGCGCTTCTATACGAGAAGCATGAGACGCGTGGAGCTCGCGCGCTACTAACTGCGCCGCATGCTATCTTATCACGAGGGAATAAGTCTGTACGTAACAGAAGGCCGTCCGTGGCGGACACGGCCGTCCTTGACACTTGGAGAATCCCACGAGTGGACTCGTCGCGACGACCAGTCGGCTCTTGCGCTCTCGTGCGAGCCTGGCATCCGAAAGTTGAGATTAGAATGCACGTGGTCATGGAAACCGCGTGCTTGCCGACGATAAAGTCGTCCGTCAAAGAGAGAGGGAAAGAGAAAGAGAGGGAAAGAGAGAGGGGATAAACGCGAGAAAAGGATAGAGAGAACGATAATTGACAGTAGTAGTCACACGCGCCGTCGAAGATGTGTCACTCGTAGGAAGATACACACACACACACCCACACACACACACACACACACACACACATGTACGCACTTCCCGAGATCAATCGCTGAATCTTTGCTCGCCGTCCGAGCAGCATTGCTGCTCCCGTAAAAGGAAATTTTAGTTTTCAACAGTGATTTATATATTATTGCTTAAATTTTAAATAATACATTTTTATTAAAAATATAAAGACCAGAATTTGATATTTTTTGTTAGTAAGCGAGTGATTCATTATTTTATTCGCTGTATCTTTCATATGTAAAAAAAGAAAACCATTTGCGTATGTGAATTCGTTCAAGTTTTCGTCGACATACGCGTTGATGTACATATATTTGCGTAACTAGGTTCGCGGCTAGGTGCCCTCGCGATTCTTGGCCCGACATAATTTCCTGATCGCATAACCGAACACTCCGAACACGTATTACGCGTCAAGGTCGCGTTACGCGTCGTTCCACGGTCGATGGTGTCGTCGTTAGCCGTCGAAGGTGGTATCGAAAAAGGTGAGGGCTGGTCTTTCGTCGTACGATCACGTCTCGATGCACACGTACGTATCGTTAACACTCGCCAAGACTCCTCACCTGCCCATCAAAAGAGTTAAGCCATCCACAACGGCCAACCATCGAGCAGGCGAGCATGCGATCGAGGAGGGGGTAGTCACGGCTACGACGCCGCGGCTACGATCTCGAGCGAGCGGGAAGAGCGCGCGGCGCCGAAGTTATGATACAAGCGTTTACCAGCCGACGTTACCAACCACGCTCGCATGTTCTCTCCGTCGTTACTTGGCGAAACGTGGACGCCTTTCGGGAACTGTTTTTCTATGTACCTGAAGTGTCCGGGTGCGACCGCGTCCCTTCCGTGTCGCGACGGAGAAGGTCGTGAGACCTTGACGAATCATGTTTTGTTGTTTAGAATTCATAGCATACGTACTTACCAACTCGAGAACGTTTGCGGATAAAGCCGATACCTGCAAAAATGTTCGGCGAACATTGTCTTCCGGTGTCTTCCCAACTGAAGCTAACGATACTGCTAGGAACCATGCATGTTTTCAGACTTAACATACACTTAACACATAATTGTAGAAGATATTGTATATTTTATTTATATTTCAAAATAAAAACTATATTTCCTATCCATTTTGTATGATTGTTTAAACAAAACTTGCATATATTTGACTGAAATCAATGAAAGACGCATTAAAACTTTTATATTAATTTTCATTTAAGATTAAAATATTTCTTCTTTAAAGTCAATGAAACAACATAAAAAAAATGTAAGATTCTGATATTTTCAAAACAAGGGAACAAAAACGTTTTCTTAATCGTCTTCGTCGCTACTTATTACGCGAGATGATTTCAATCGATTAACTTGCGCATTAGACCCTGATTCTTCGTCATCGCTGATGATTACGCGATCGACATTTGCCTCAGTATTTTCATTCTTTGACGATTCTTTCTCATCGTCGCTATCCAGCAGCCGACGTTTCTTACTGAACGGTTTATCCGTGTCGGAAGAATCAGATCTAGTTCTCTTGACGTCGTCTAGAAAATAAAATTACAAAATAAAATTGCTGTGTGTCTAAATTGATTCGACGTAATAAAATAAACAATAGATTTTGACTAGCACACGTTTACTAACCGTTTGCATCATCGATGTCTCTTCCAACTTCCATTTCCGATTCGGAGGAATCATCGAGTATCTGTGCTCGGTTCCTCACTTTGCTTTTCATAGTTTCTAAAATTTTAAATTATTTAGCAAAAAACGTGCATTATATGTGTGAAATATTTACAATATGTTCTCAAGGTTTTTAAAAATTGAAAGAGTTTTATTTATTATATATATTCTCGCGCGAGATAAATAATACGAATTCGTTCGTCGGTAAATTCAAGAGTAAAACAGCGGTCTGCTGACGCGAATAACAGAGGGCGAGTACATGCTATCTTCTTCCTCGTTTCAAAACCATTACAATTACATAACAACCAATATTACATCAGCATATATTCCACATACCTTTATTCGTTTCCTCCAGAACTTTTGCCGCATCACGTTTTTCCATATTTTCCGCCCCGTTGCTTTTTTCTCTTTCGTTAATGTTTTCCGCAACTTTTGTTGTTTCGGAACTTCCTTCGTTCAATTCCGAAAACTTTTCAGATTTCCGCGACAATAAAATCTCGGCACGCGATTCCGATTGTTTAGAAGTTGACGGTTTCGGTTCTAAAATTGATTCTATCGAACATTTATACATATGTATATATATTTTACATGCGCGTAAAAACTTATATATTTATTATTAAGTTACTTTACATATATTTTAATGTATGTTGTAGATAAATTTTAATTTAGAAGCATTAAAATATTTATGAACATTTTAACATATATGTATATATATTAATGATATTATAAACTGTAATTGCTTATTTATATTCAAAGACAGAAAGCGCTCTCCGTCTCTCTGCAATTTCATTTTGTAAATTTTCCTTGATATTATATTATGATAAAAAAAATCTGTTAAATAATAATATGATAAATCTGTAAAAAATATAAATAAAACATAAGTATAATACAATAAAATTGTATGCTAACCTTTCGCTACAAAGAATTTTTTAACATTCTCAAACACGTCAGTGTCATCCTCACTGTCGTCCGCCTTTTCGTCAGTGTCGGAATAATCTGTACGCGGTTCCAGTAGCGTTTCTACAAATCATCTCAATAAATGACGTTCATTCGGAAGTTCCACCCCACCGCTCTAATTTACTTACCACCGACTACAAACGTGCCCGCTAAAGCGTCGTCGATGAGCTTGCAACGTTTCTGGATCGTGTTCGTAAGCATATTCGACGGAATGCGCCAATAAGATTCCTGGGCGTCAGCCGGTGGCACAAATCCTAGGGCGCGGAGGAGCTTTTGAAAACTCGGTGAATCCATCGCGGTCGCCGAGTAATCTGTCAGCGGCACCAAGGGTACGCCTTCAGTGCTTTCCTCGTCACGATCGTCCAGAACGTCTTGCAGGGATTCCCTGATCCATTCCAGCGCCTCTCTCATGTCTGATTTATTGCGAGATTTTTTTCAAACAGTTTTTTTTTTTTTTTTTTTTTTTTTTTTTTTACGATTAATAATTCAATTTTTCTCGCTAATGGAGTTGCTTACGTGCTATTTGTTGGTCTTTCGCGTTCTCTCCAAACGATATTTATATTTGCCGAGATAATATTTCGAGAGACAATTTTCAGAGTGTAAAATGTATTTTTGCAACACACTGTCGGACGCATTATAAATATTATAAATTGCTGTGGATCCATTACTCGCGGATTAAAGGACGCGGGTGGATTTCGCATGGCTGGATTAAATTGATAAATTGCACAAAAACCGACTGCCGTTTCATTTTTTTTTTTTAGGGATTCGCGAAACCCACAACGTGACGTATTCGCACAGTGACCTGAGCGGAGAGAAGCCCTTTTTCTGACAAGTCATTATTTTTTTCTTTTTTTTTTTTTTGCGTAATGGCTTCTGCAAATCATCGCCATCGTCCCTTTTCTCGGACGGACGCGAACATTTATCCTGCGGGGAGGAAACCGAGACGTTGCACGCGCCCCCGTTTTCCAGAAGCGACAAGTGCGCTTTCATTAATCAAGAAAAAAAAACGCGGGATGCACGTCGACAGCCGCGGGATGAAAGCCGTGAGAGGACAGCGGTACTCACCCTTGTCGATGACGTCCTTTAGGAGGCCGGATAATTGTGCATCCGTGTAAACGATCGCCCGTAGCTTCCGCCGGCTGTTACGCTGCTTCTTTTTCGTCGGCTCCTCGCTCCGGCGAGACGCGCCGCCGCCACCGCGCTTCGAGGATTTTCGAGTTTCTTCGTCCTCGTCGCTGGCTGAACTTTCGGTCCCGTCAGAATTACTGGCAGCTTGCGTTTCCCACGACGATTTACCTTTGCGCACAATGCATGGAAACGATGTGAACCTTTCTCGGGAGCGGAGCGTTCATCAGCGTGTGTAAAGCGCACGGACCACACGCTGTGTCACGCTCGTATGTGTGTGCGTGTGTCTAGATGTGTTACGAAGCATTTCACGTAACATTAAATAAATCTTAAGCGCGAGATACCTACATAAACATGTGCTCAGATCGAAATGTGTATAAAAAAAAAAAAATCTATAAATCCCGTTTTAAAGCTTTTCTTTGCGCGACAAAGTACACGAGAGAATCTGAAATTTAATTCTGTCCGCAAAACCGAAAATATAAATTTATCTTCATTTCTGAGAAATATTTTTTAATAAACACAGAAAATGAAAACTCTCTCCCGAGTTTAATCTTCTCCTCATATTAATCCTCAAAAAAAAACAAAAAACAAAAAACAAAATTATTATATATAATACAAATGTGTGCGCGCATGAGGAGAAGAATATTTTTCGACAGATTAATTGCACATATACGTTATTCGTAACGAAACAACAAAAAACGATCGCATTTTCCAAGAGATAGTCCCATATGGCTAGCGAAATTGCATCAAAACACGACACGTTGAGGGAAAATGTTATTTCAAAGACACATACGGCGGACTAAAACTTCTCGGCAATGCTTCATCTCACAGCTGTATATCCACGATATGAGCTATCTCAATGCATTGAATACAAATAAGGGATATGAGAGAGGAAAACAATATCCATGATAAATATGAAATTCCTTCCGGCACCGTAATGGGAAGCTAAGGCGACTGGTATTGGTACAAGAACGGCGAAAGTGCGGCTGGAATTCGCAGTAGCCGATATTAAATATAACGAGATTGATATTCCATGACGATATCATTATTGACTTTTATAACAGGCAGACAAAATCAAAAGGGGGAAAAACGCAAATCTTACTTTCGGAAGATAATCCCGGACAGAAAAAGTAGATAACGCAAGTTTGCTCCTTTAAAAAAGAATTTTTAAAAAATATTACACGCGTGTGGAAAAAGAAAAATGTAAATAAACGTTTTGAATTCTCTTTACACATTTTTTCACCTCGAACACAAAAGAGATATGTGCGTTAAAATAAAATGTCTAATAAAATATCTTCAAATATTTGAGAACCACGTACAAAATGTGCAACGTTATTTACTCTATATCAAATAAACTCGCCCAAGTGTTTCAAAGGACCGTTGCAGTATTTTTCCCATTGTTACTAGATACCACAAATATACGTGTGTGTATGCTCAGTAATTCGATATAGTTAAACCGCCGAAATAGTATCCGGTTCACAGCGCATTCCGATTCTAAATAATTTCTGCCACGCAAATTATCGCATAAACCGCGTGTGAACACAGGGATTTACAACACTTAAATAATTGAATGAAAACACATACACGCACGTTTGCACACATTAACGATTTTTACGTACAGTTTGCACGCACAATAAATCGATGTCGGCGTTTTCGAATACATATGCGTATCTAAATTAATGCGTCTTTTGTTTTGATTTTTATCTTGAAATTAATATCGCGAAAGGAAAACAATTTTAAATATCCACGCGATTTTCTTATTTGAGCGATAACAAAGTTTTCTTTCGGCGAAATGGAAATCAAAGAGCGACGAATAATTCGCGCACGAACGAAACGAGAATCTCTCGTCGCGCTCGCTCCGAATAATGCTTCTCGCGAGTAATGCGCAGCGGGAAAACAGAAACAATCTTACGCGAACACACAAGCGGACTTGTGTGTCTCCTCCGTTGGTAATATCGACGAAAGGTCTTTTTTTCCTCCGTTCCTATACGTAAGAAATCGAGATGGTGAGAGAGACAGAGAGAGAGAAAAAGACAGCGAGAAGAATCCTGTACAAATTGATCTTTGTTCCTTCTCACTTCCTCACCTCTCGCTCCCTTCCGCTTCACCCCCGTGCCCGTTTTCTCTCGCCGTTATTCCCGTTGAAAACGAGTCGCTCTATGCAGTCGCCGGCAATCGCGTTACTAGAAAACTGATCGAATGGGAATAGTCGCGGAATCGGAGGATAGTAAGAAAGACAGATGCGAATGGAATGGGATAGGATTGGTCGGAACAAGGGATGCTTCAGACCGTGATCGTGATGAGGGCGGTAGAAACGAATAGGTGTACTCACCCCGGTTACTTTTTCTAGCTCGCTTTTTGCGCAACTCCTTGCGATCCTGCGCCAATCCTAATTCCAAAAGCTTCTCCTTGATCTTCGGCTTGGGCCGCTTTATTCTAAGACCGGTGAAAATCAAATCCACGGGATCTGTCGGGGGGAACACAGAGCGCAGTTACGATTTTTATGACGTCGTCAAGAAGCAACGTAGCGTCGGATGAAGGACAGATGGATGAAAGTGTTTCGTTTCCACGAGGGAGGATCGCGCGCGCGCGCGCGCACGAGGGAATATCGGAATCGATTGTCAGAGAGATTTCAAAAGGATTTAAACTCGAAATCAATTAAAGTTGACGAAGACAGAGACAGGGAACCTCTTTCCTCTCAATTTTACACGCGAGCGTATAAAATTATATAAATTCACGCGTCGCCGGATATTTCACTCTTGATATCATTGTGCTCGCGCGATATTTGATTTTCTTTTTGAAGATTACTTTTCACTTATAAAAGCGAGTTTTAATCGTAAACCGCTTTAGATAATCAGTTCAAGTTGTGACATAAATTTAATTTGGCAAGAGAATTGTCTCTCTTGGGACTTGAAAGTTTTTGCAGGGGCTTTGTCTTCCCATTGAGAGCTCCAAGGGTTAATTGCGGAGCGAAAATAAAACAGGGGGAGAGGGAAAGAAAGAGAGAGAGAATAAAACACTTTGCGGAGATTTTTCGAAAGAAAGGCGAAGAAAAATGCCCTTGACATTTCGCGGACATCTGAGAATTACACTTGGCGTGGAAGCAACTTCGAAGATTAAAAGTTATGGAGAGGAGACCGGCGAATTCGTATGAAAATGAAACAAGTTTTACAAGACTTCCCCTGAAAATGTCTCTGTCAGGAAGGATATTATTCTTCGTTCGTTCCAGCGGATTCGAAATTATTACTACAAGCAGCCAAGCGTGTCCGATGTTCGGAGCTTAATTAAATCCTAGGAATCGTTCCGGTGTTAACGAATTCTCGCACGAATTTCGCATTCGCGAAATATTTCAACAGTTTCGGAACGCGAGTAACCGTCTGGAATTAACGTTGGAAATTTACGACGAATTTCTATCGAGGAAATTTATATCGAAAATTGGGTTAAGGCCGTCGCCGGCGTATATGTATATGTATACGATTCGGCGGGATAAATTACGAATTACGAGAAACGTCAGTTAACTACAATATGATACGTACTTGGACGTCTTGTGTAATTTATATTACTGTTATCAAGCTGTAAACTTCGCTCCTTTATGCCCGTTTACGTGTAATTAATAGAGTTTCGCGTTTAATGTTGATAATAATTTAATAACGACAGCAGAAATTAATAGTCGGAAACGCAAACGGGAAGTGAATAAATAAAAGAAAATCCGCGAAAGTTGATCTCGCATCCGACCTAATTTGTACTTTAGAAAAGCTTAAAACAAGACAAAAAGTAATTAAAAACTAAAATTATAAACGTTATAACAAAGAAAAATTTGAGGAAAGGAGGCTAATATAAGAAAAGAACTTTATAAGAGAAAATATTCTTCAAAGTTACCATCATCGTCTCTCAGCTGCGTCCAAAGTTCCGTAAGCTGGGCGATTTCTTCCTCGGACCATTCTTTAGGTAACCTCTTTTGTATCTCGGTTCGCACGCCCTAATTAATCACAAGATTTAAGAGAACGAAGGTAAGTGCGTTGTTCGTGATGAAGATTGAGCTTTACTTTAAATTTTGCAAAAACATTGCATCGCAATAACAAACACACCGCGTAATCGTTAACTCTCACGGATACGATAATCGATCGATGCAAATCAGTTTTAATGCGAAATAAAAATTATATAATAAAGAATATTAATTACTAAACTAAGAATATATAAGTAGGATCGCAGGATGTTGTGCGGAAAATATGCGTATATATATGTGTACATATATACATATATGTATGTATATGTTCACATGTAAATTTTTACACGCGTGAGTTTTTGAATTGAAATTTCAATTTACTTATATTCTTAGTTTAGTAACTTTCTCGAGCCTCTTAATATTCTTTATTAAAAATTATATAGTCTTAGTAACAATGTTTACAAAATTGTCACAGAATATCCGAGTGTAATATTGATATCTTCACGCGCACATACACACAAATTAGCACCTAACTATTCAATCTCCATAATCCTCAGAAAAGTACTCTGCGTACGTTTAATCTCCGCGCTTGATGAGACAAAGCGTCTCGCGTATTATCTTCGAAGGAGCAGCGGGTCCCAAGTCACAGTAGGCGTATTTAAAAAAAGAAAAGTTCCCTCGTTTTCCAGTGATTACGTTCCACCCTCCGACGAGAGCTGAGGCTTCCCTATGACCGTCCCTAAATGGCCGTCGGAGCAATATCGCGCGACTTCCACGGACTAAATGAATGTCAAATGAACACTCAGCTGTAGTCTGTGCCTCACTCATTCTCTTTCTCACTTTTCCTTCCACCCTTCCGTCTCTCATTTCTCTTTATTTTTTTTTTTTTTTTTTTAACCACTCGCAGAGACGAAACGTACTCACGCATGAAATTATTTAAATGAAACATTTCCGCGGCGCGCGCGTGGCTAAGCCTTTTCGCCGACGAAGATCTCGCAAAAGAATTGATAATATATCGAAGGAGAAACGTTTTCGTCGGCATGGCCCACCCTCTTCGCCGGTGACTGCGCGCTCCATGATTAATAGCAAATCAAGATCAAGGGGCAGAGAGAGAGAGAAAGAGAGAGAAAGCATTATTTATTATGCGCTCCGGGATAGAATCCCCTTAAGCGCAAGGGAGAGACAGAGAGAGAGAAAGAGAGAGTGAAAAGTATTTTTTGAGCAAAAATAAGATTTGTTTATGCAAATATCATAATATCGCATATTGATATATATCGCACTTCGATATATATCGCATATCGATATATCGATCTTCTTTTTGTTTCTAATTGCCGATTCCAGCAAAGTTTTAAAATTTGATGAACCAGAATGTAATATTGGATATGTCCAATAGATAGATGATCTATTTGACAGAATGTACCCCCAATACTACATGAATTTCAGCCACGCATTCTTCCTGCAATACCCTGACTGAAAATCATCACTTTCACCCCCTTGTATCTCCGGAACCGTGCCTATGCTCATCTTGAAAGTTTACTGGGATTAATGTTTCATCTAATAGTACTATTTGCCGTGAAAAAAGTTAGAAACTCGAGATTTAAAAAAAATAGGCGAAATTTGCCATCACTCTTTCAAATCCGTTTTTTTTTTTACTTAACATTTTGCGAAAGCATATTTTTCCGAGAGAGAAAGTGAAAGAGATGAATAGATTTTTTCCCTACTGAGAAACCATGGCTGGTTAACAGCAAGAGCCATTATCAAAGAATTAATCATGTTCCGAGTTATATTTTAAGCGAAATAATTACTTGCGTCAGACGTACCGCGCAAAGAAAATGAAATTTTAGCAACGACCTGTGTGTGAGAGGGATTGTATACTTTGAAAGCAGATCGTAAACAATCTCGATTAGCGTTTCGTTACAAAATAATTATTCAAGACTGTCGGGGCGTCAGAAACGCGGACGTTTTCCACGTCGAAGGAGAATGTTTTTTTTTTTTTTTTCGTGTTTTGAGTCTTTTGCCGCGTCTCGTCTGCAAAAAAGCAAAGCGCAATATAAGATACGATATTGTGTATTGCGTCGCTTATCCTCCGCTGCGTTCTCTCTCTTTTTTCTTGTTAGAGAAGCTTCCCTTCAAACTCAATTAATTTCAAGTTTTAAATAAGCCGGCAACTAGTTAGTAACTCCACTGCCGCAATAAGAAGCTTGATTAACGCATTCCCATGCTTTATCACCGTATTGCAGCGTGTATTTTCAGAAGAAAAGAGCTATAACGGAAGAAAACAGAAACGCTATTCCGAGTTTAGTAAGATTAATATGTCTCCCCTCTCCTTTTTCCTCTCTCCCTCTTGACCGTTCTTTAGCGGATGTTAATAATTTAAGAAAAAACCGTATAGTTTCAGCTTCAGAGTTAATTAAGTGCAATGTCTTAAATTAAAAATTCTTACAACACGTTTGACATTTTTACTTTTCGATTTTTATCCCTCGCACATATTTCCCGTAAGACAAAAGTTACACAATATCTGGAAACATTTACCACGCGCGTTTACAGTTTGACAAACACAACGGAACGGGTCCCGAGTCACATTCTCCTCGTGTTTCCCGTATCCCTGAGCGATGCAAATGTTTATACGTATGTCGTAAGGCAGAAGGCAAACAAAACGATAGCTTTTCCCGAGCAGGCGCCGGTTTTAGGGCCGCGCGAGTTGACGAGGGAGGATGCACACAGAGACATTTCCATGCTCGGAGAAAGGAAAGTGCTGGGTTGGGCGAGAAAGAAACACGCGGCTCACGTCGTCGTCGTCGTCGTCGGTGCGGCGCGCGGAGTCTCGCGCGGAAACCATAGGCGAAAGAGAAACGCGGAAACGAGGGGTGGAAAATTCCACCCCCGTAAGGTATTGTCTCCGGAGAATTTACAGTTCCTGCAGCAATTCCCGGCTCCATTTTTTTGCATATGTTTGCCCCGTCAGCGAAGGCAGTCTAGAGAAACTTATTTTCTAGGACCGGGGCAAGAAGACGGCCCTCTCTTTCCCCGTCTTCCTTCGAGATCCTCGTAAATCATTGATCTTGGCAGGCGAAGCACGGGGATTGCCGTGGGATCATACGGATGGACCGATTTTTTTTCTTTTTTTTTTTCTGACACAATGGAGTGGAATCTTCGCGACATTTTTTGCAACTATTTTGTCTCGTGTGCGAAAAAACGTTAGCGTAGAAGTAATTATTCCAAGACAGTTTGTTTAAAAGAAACATTTTTGACTTACTTTGGAATTGACGATCAAATTTAGTTCCTTGAGTTTCTTGATGACGGTACGGCGCGTTCTGTTCTCGTTGATCAAGTGATCCAACAACCAATCAATCAGATCTAGAAATTCAAACAACACACACGAGTGTTTCGATGGCCATCCACGATGTTTGCCTTGCGCTTTTTTTTTTTATCAGTATAGAAAGCACATATTTATTACAAACGATGTTGACTCATACATTCGTACATGTTTTTATATACGAAACTTGGGGCGAGTATAATATAAAGAGTTTACCTTGGGGATATTTGTTAGTCTGATGCTCCATGAAGAGGGTACGCAGCTCGTCTTCTTCCGCTTCCGTCCAGAGTGCTCTCGAAACTTTCTTGTTAGTCGTTTCCGCGCCGTACCCCTCCACAATTTCTGTCGCGTCGCGGGTGGTCTTCCAGAAGAGCAGCTCCGTGTACGATTTCCGGTTCTTCTCGGCGACTTCGGCGAAACGACGGATTATGAAGACCGCGAACTTTTGGAGCTCCTGAAGAAACATGGGAATATCGATTTTTCACCCGCTCGACGAGTCCACTTCCGTGGGTCATTACGCCCGATACAACGACGCAATAAAAGCTAGCTTGGCGGAATTTATCGCCAGCCGTATAAGAAAGAGGGAACCGGGATTTTTATCGTTCGAGGAACGGCCGAAAAGTCTTATCTTGTATTCTTGTTATATGCGCGGGATAACCGATGAAGAAGGAGTCACGTTGAAACGACATCGAAAGGAATATTGGATCAAGGGGCAGTGTCAGATGTTACCCTCGCACGAGAGAGACTAATGGTAGTTTTGTTACTTTCGCAAAATAAATAAAAACAAATATATGTGTGTATACAATACATATGTATGTATCTCGTTTACTTTGTGTTCGGGATTTTTCGACTCGAGCATCTTCTGAAAAGTGCGGAATATGGATGCCTGGAACAACATGGCTGACATTTTGCAGTCCCAGGCGATACGATGAAGCATTTTCAATACGTAATGATTTATCTCAGTCGTATTCTTCTCGAATTGCTGCAGCAACAGAGCCAGAGCTTTGACGACCTTCACGTTGGCGAATCTTTAATGAACAAGACATTATTTGAGAATTAAATTAACACCTAGCATTGAATCGCATCGGTATCGCATGTCGCACCTCTGAAAAAATTCGTTCAAATTAAAATCAGCCTCCTGGATAATGGTTCTTCTTTCTTCTTCCTCTTCGTCATCTTCCTCGTCGTCTTCTTCCTCGCCTGTTGAAACAATTATTTTAATAATATACATTATATAATATGAGCAAACTGACACATAAGCGAGATAGTCGACGTTTACCTGCTTCGTTATTCGCGGAATTTTCGATTCCATCTCCGTTTGTGCTTATCGTGTTTGGCGCGACGGTCTCTACCACTAGAATCAAAAACAAATCAAATAGATAAAAAAATATTGCCGCGGTTACAAAAATAATAAGTTTTTTTTAGCTCTTTTTTTTTTAACAACAGCTATAGACGCGCATTTTTATTTTCAAAGTAATGTGTCATTCTATCTCCTCTCCGAGCAGAATTTCTGTATTTTTACTGCGCATTAATTCCGCCGGAGAGTTGATAGTGATTTCGATATATATTCGCGTAGGTAGGAATGCATAAGTACCCCTTAAAATTACACCAACCGAGCGTTTTACATTATCACGAGAAGAAGTTTTCGCCGTAGCGAGTTGTTGCTCCAACTAAAGAAAGCTTTCCATCGTCCGAAGAATTCAGTTTGTCCAAGTGACGGTGACGGTGCTATTTCAGCTTCAAGTTTTAATTGTCTCTTCTCCGCGGTCTCTGCTCAACTCGAAACAGTAATTCGAGATAAAATAAAACCGCTCGTCCCCTGTGTTTTTATCTCGGATTTTTAAATGCCTCATCCTCGTTGATGTATTAAAAAGTGTTAAGGGAAACTTTTACACTTTCCCTACCCTCCCCTCCTCCTAGTGTGGAATATCTAGTTCACCACGCCGCCAAGTCTTTCAATAAATTCCTTAAAGAACTTTTCTTTCTTTCGTAGTAGAGAATTTTTTCCGCTTCTGAATGGCTGGTACAGAATAATTCGCAATGAGATGAAAATTCTCATGAAGAACGTTAACGGAGAATTATTATATTTCGCTTTTAACGTTTCTCGCGACCTTATTATTAAAAAAAAAAAAAAAATCTCCTTTTCTGATCTTTCCTCTCCTCGTGAAAATATTTCGTGGATATTCCAAGGACTGCGTAATAATAATAAAAAAAAAACTCGTACACTCTTTGCGTCGCTTTGTGTAACGACGAGAAAATAATCCCGACCATTTCTCAAACGTAGCGAAAGAAAGAACACGACTTATAGATCGGCGGGATATAAAAATAATACATTCAAAAGAATTGCACGCACTTAATCCAAGAATAGCCGATTCGCCGACGTCAGCCGAGACGCGGAGAAGTCGCGTCAATAACTCGCAACAGCTCGTTGCGTTCGACTATCGATCGTCCCGACAATTTCTCGGTGAAACGTCCACACGCACAATGTATTCCGCGACAGTGCGTATGCATGCGCGCGCGCGCGCGCATTTAGATGCACGTACAAAGGAGATCGAGACGTGGCAGCATCACGTGATACGGTCACACGATCTCATTAAGCGGTTGATATTCACGTTTCAACACTCTCCGAGCACGCAAATTGCATATTTCCCAAATTAATTAATCACACACACGCGCATACATTATTCATTGCTCGAAAAATAAAAATTGCATTTCAATTTTGTTTTAAATTACAGAAGAATTCGCGGAGCAACGCAGTTGAATTTTATAACTAATTTAAAGTCGATTTTTTCAGTTTTTTTTTTTTTTTTTTTTTTTTTTTGAAACGTTTCTCAGTTTTTGCAATAAAAAATAGTTGAATGTTTAAACTCTGTGAACTATTCTACATTCGCGCGCAAAGTTTCGGACGTTTTCCTTTGTTTTTGTATTTACGCGCCGCGCCAAACTTTTTCCTCGTTAGTTTCTCGTTTAGTCACTCTCTCTGTCATCGGCTCATTTCGTCGACCGGTAGTACATTTACATGTGAAACAAATCAACTATAAAAGAAAAATACACTCATTTGTCAAGTGAATTTCTCTGAGAGAACTAAGCGCGAAAACGACTTGGATCGACTCGCGCGACGAAAGTCTTTGAATTTGTAAGAAATTTTTTAGAATAGTTTTACAGCAACGGCTGTATACGTGCTTTTTGCGTGAACGAACCGCCGGTAAACATCGTTCGTTGACAATCGGACTTGCCGAATTTTCCCGATTCGCGGGAAAAACAAGTGACCGACAAACAGCGAGCGGTAATTGCTATAGCGAGCAGCCAAGATAGTAGTTTTCTCTTGTCAATTGTAACCGAGCACTAAAAAGATCTTGTAGAACAACAGTGAATAAAGTTTCTTAATTGTTAAAGCGTTAAATTCAATCTCGAATCCTTACAGAACGATTTCTCCAAGTGCGCAATATAACCCTGTCGCATAAATTCCATTAACCCTCGAAGGGTAAGACAAGGTCGGACAGACGATATCGATTTAATCATAATTGTATATTAATTTGATCGACGGCGCGTAACATCCGGATAACAATCTCTCGTTAGACCAGAGATTGCGATGCTCCTCCTTGCCATTAAATTAGGCATTATCGTGGGCGCGAAAGACGAGGGGACGCATTATGCGATTGTATTACCTTGGTAATAAGTGTTGTCTAACGTACATAGAGTAGCTGGGGGTAAATGGGCTCGCAGGTGGTATATCAGAAGTTGGGGCGGTTGAAAATAACAGAGACGCGGGAACGAGAAGGGTGAAAGAGGGAGGGGTAAGGGAGAGAGGGGTTAGAAGTGGATGGGTTTATCACGGCTGAGACCGTGAGCCCTGGCTACGCTACCTCGATGTAATTTGTGAAGAGATAATAACCGTCGTCCACGAGAGCACCCTCGCGATGCTGAAGAATGGTTTTTGGTTTTTTATTATTTGCATTTACGTATTGCATTTAAAAAAAGGCGGTTTCCGGGTGGAATTAAGGTCCGCGTCCATCAGCGAGTTTTGCCGACGTCGTCGCGGATTCGACGCCTGTAAGCGCCTTAACGCTAGAACGCTCAAAAATTGAATGCTATGAAAAAAGAGATCTTTTCTATTTGAATAGGGACGACTTCTATTTTTTGCACGACGACGACAATGCATTGCATTAAAAAAAAAGCGATTTTCAACGAAATCTGCGCTATGATTTCCGTCAACATTGCGACGCTAATACAAAGCGCTAAAATGTTGGTGAAAAAAAAGAAAAGAATTTGATTTTCTAACGTTTGTATTCCACGTGACAACCATGATGATGTTTTTTTTCCTCCAATCTTTAGTTTCGTTCCTCGCCGGAAGTTTCGATAAAGAAAGTACGGGGAAGTTGTTTCCCATAAGCATCCATGTTTGCGAAGCGAATAATTTTTCTCGTGAAGGATAGGGAGGGTCTAACATAGTAGACTAGAAAATGGAAGATTAAAAGATAAAATTTCCAACGAGGGGGTGTAACTTTCCCGATAGAGAAAGAAAGTTTCAAATTTAAAAGGAAGCGCAAAAAAGCAGCCGTCCCCGTAAAGCATGCTTACTTGCAGTTTGATAAGACTCGTATAGCCCCCACTGAGCGAATCAAGCACGTGTAACCCGATCCCGAAATCGAATAAGAGACATGTTTTACCGCGATTTCGACGACGGGATTCATTATTGCGAAGCGATTTCGTGCGCTTCGGGGATTTACGATAGCGTGGAAATCGCGGAAATTGCAACCCTTGATAACCCCGCGTCTCCGTACGGAAATTCACTGATATTTTCGAACGAGAAAAATGCCCACCGACAACGTTCATTTTTCTGTAATTTCGAGAAAAAGAGAGAAAAAAACGTAAAAGGGGAAAGATGCTGACTTTTTCCCCCCCGAATCTTATCTTACATTGAATTCGCTTGTTTCCCGCTCGCCTTGCTTAGATCGGCGAAGTGGAAAGAAAATTGAGGCTGGAAAAAAACTCGTTTTGCAAGAGAAATGCACTTGCAAGTATTTTTTTAGTCACTCTTTGTGAAACAATCAATAACATTGATTGTTAAATCGACAAAACACGTTTCTCAAATTACGTTTAAAAAAATATATAGCGCGTGTCAAAAATGTGTCATTAAATATTTCGGATCAAAAGAAACCGAATATCGCGAAAATCACATTCGCGGTCCGTTTCCTCGAGCGAAATGTCTTTTTTTTTTAACAAATAAAATCCAGTTTGCAAGATCTATACGGTTGGTAGCTTTTGTACACGTATACCGAGTTACATCTGCGATATACACATTTCTAGAGATATCTCGCCGTACGTGTAACGGACAGGATGAGAAATGACAAGCGAGGAGGGAGAGACGGTGACCGATCAAAGGGAGAAGAACACGCATTATCCGACGGGCATGCACGAGATAACGGGAATCTGTAGGGACGAGCGAGGTGTTTATGGCGGTTTGATGTCCTAAACTAGATCCGCAAGCTGTCCCGGAACCCTCTGTGACGGAAACCCTCGCGCAGAATTCGCCCCTTCTTTAACCAATCTACTCCCCGGCGTTTCGTTCGTTTCAGCTTGGCAGAAATTTCGGAATTCAACGGTCGTCACAGTCCGGCACTACTATTAGGCCGGTAACTACTTATTCAAACCGGATCGCTCGAAACGCCCACCTTTCTCGGCGGTTGTTGTTAACGCGATCACGTTCTTCCCAGCCCCGGGTACCCCTCGACCCCAATCTCCTCGCCGCCGCTACCCCATTCTGACCCGACCTTTTTCTGTAACGATGCAGCTCGAGGAATCTCTCTTCTCTCCCAACTACATGCCTTTCGCTCTTTTTCTTCCATCCGAGCCCTCCTCCCCACATCTCTTCCCACCCTCGTCGTTCACGTTGTTTAGGTGCAGTTTTATTGTACCCCCAGGGTTCGTTGCCGCACTCCCGGAAGCGGCATGACGTACGCCGAGCAATTCCGGAGGAATGGCGGACGAGATCGCAAACATGGCCTCGTACCGCCACCGTATCTCTTGCGCATTTCGAAAGACTGATTTGTTTCACACAGCGGGGGAAAAAAGAAAGGATGGCAAAAAAAAAAAAAAAAACGTGTGAATGCACAGGAAACATAATTTTCCCGTGATGCGCGTACAATTTGTATCGACGCAGCAGTTTCTAATTAATCAATAAATAATTAAGTACAAATTAAAGTACTAATTCTTGGTTAATTTGTTAAAATACTAATAATCCGGAAGAAATAACGAGTGAAAGTAAAGAGCAAAAAGTAATTGTATTTCAGACAAAAATTTCAAGCTACGAGAGAATATTTGATCAACGATAAATATATTTAAAGCCCAGAAGTGTGATTCTCTCGGACGGGCGCGAGGTATCAATTATATCTGTTATTTCCGAACGATCTGATTATTATCGTACTCGTTTAAGCTTTCATCTCGTCGATTCGTAAGCCCGGAAAATTGGGGATGGCTAGAAGGCACGCGGCACGCATAGGAACGGAGCAGCCTATTAATTATTTATAGTAATGTGATATTGATCCGTCTGGCTACCTTCCACCGAACTGACCGCCGCTAAACCCCGTGTATACGTTTCTACAGAGCTCAACATCTCCGCGAGTTACATATATATACTGTTACTATTATATATATATTATATATAGCACTTCTCCAACAATGCGTATATACGGTCGTTCATCATTAAACCGACTTAACTGTTGTTCCAAATACTCGTTTCATCGATCGATCGATCGATCAGCATAATAAAGTCCATAAAGTTGGAGAACAATATATAGTTTCAATTTAATTACTTTAATTCAATAAATCAAGTACACAATCAAGTGTATTAACTATTTTGTTTTATCGATTCATCCGAATATTATAAAACGATATCAAATTTATTTCAATTTATTTGCGCGATCAATATCCCCCCCCCGCGTTTTCAAATATCACATTACTTTTAGAATAAGTTATTTTATCTCGCGCGCAGTTGACGAGTTCATTTTTTTAATTTTTGTATTTAACAATGAAATACGTCCGTAATAATGAGCAAATAGAATCCAGGTCCAATTATAATCATATAAAGAAAGAGAGAGAGAGAGAGAGAAGAAGAGAGAACGAGCCAATTACCGCTAAACTTTGCAGTTCCATTTCTTGACTAATTCGAAACCGATTTTCCGACACGGTACTTCCGCGCGGCGCCGTTCGCGCACTTTGAATCGTGACTTTCATTTCTGTTGTTGCAGGTGCGCTTTATCGTCAAATGTTTTTACATGAAAAGCGTTAGTAAAAGCGGCCGGGATTACAGCAGCAAGTGATTTTAACGAGGACGTTTTCGCCACTATACGTAGCCGCTAAGTAATCACGCGTTGTTGCGGAAACCCTCCTCCCGCGCTCCCTTCTTTTTGCTTTTAGCTCAAATTAAAACTTCGCTTTGGAGACGTCCCAAAAATTGATACGTCACTCCACTGGCAACGCGGCGAGTCTAATATTTTTTCGCACATCTCTTTTCAAATACGAAGCTAAAATATACAGCGAAAATACGAGGATTTATATGAAACGCCAAGTATTAGCTTGCTGCGACTGAAACTGAAAGCAAGCAGTCTGAGATTACGCTGAAGAATTTCTAAAATGTAAAAGTGCGGAGTGTCAAAAATAGATCGTACATTTTTGCGCGACGGATTAAGATTTTATGGCTTACAAGGCAGGTTTTCAGCTGGTAACGGGATGGTAGGTACATTAGCGACTTGATTCAAATGTGGAATCAAGCTCGAGAGAGAGAGAGAAAAAAAAGATG
This sequence comes from Pseudomyrmex pallidus, assembly GCA_014825455.1. Taxonomy (NCBI): domain Eukaryota; kingdom Metazoa; phylum Arthropoda; class Insecta; order Hymenoptera; family Formicidae; genus Pseudomyrmex; species Pseudomyrmex pallidus. The sequence continues at coordinate 6,200 of QVNV01027013.1, read as the reverse complement.
TACTCGGAAAACACTCGAGTACTCACTCTCGCACCTCGTCTTCGTAATAATGACCGTAGCGTGTCGTGCCGCGTTAGCTGTTGGAAATTTCCGGAAAGCTTCTTTACGACTGCCGGTGTGTTTGCTGGTACATATTAATAGCGCAGTCGCGTTGCGCAACAGCAGATTAACTTTCCGCAACGCGTCATTTTTCTCTATTAGGAGAAGATGCGCGCGTTGAAAGTTCTTTAAAGCGCGCGCGCGTCAATGAAAATGCACACTTCTCTTTAGCACACACATCGCCGGAAACACACGATGATGTCACGTACAATATATGTCGTACGTTGCTCCGCTTGGTTGAAGTTGAGGAAACAACAACGTGGATCTTGTGCGTCAGTTGTACGTAAGTGGAAATGTGCATTTGACTTGCAAAAATATATTTTTTTTTCTTTTTTTTTTTTTTTTTTTTAACATTACTGTATAATCGTTCGCAATCATGAATTGTTTCTCTCTCGCTGCTGAAATTTTACTTATTTATTGCGTGGCTCTAGTTAAAAAATTAAAGATAATTAACGACATTACGTTGTTTCGAGCTATAGCGGAGCTGCGTGTAGATGTAAAAAAAAAAAAACATGGTCGAAAAAAAAAAATTCATTACCACCAACATATTACTTCGTAAATTCGAGCGTAACTCTTTTGTAGCCTATTACGAGGTGGAAGAGCACAATGAGATCGCTAATGAAACATGCAATTCCGCGTTAATTAAAAACTTCTCGGTATCTCTGAATAACCGCCTCAACGTTGCATTGTTCAAAGTGATCTCTTTTGTTGGAGAAAAGTCGACCTCGAAATATCGTATTATTATTTAACTCCTTTTTCGCGTTTCTTATTTTTTCCTACAACAGGATCGCGCCGCATCTCTCGCGGCTTGCTTTTTTCTTTTTTTTTCTCTTTGTTGCAGTCAACCGTCAGGAAATAATATTTCCACGATATATATCCGGCGAGCAAACACGACGACGCACACAGCAATCAAGAATAGTGCAAATTTTAGTGCGCTGCTGCGCGCGCGAAGAGGTTTCCGCGCAACTTCTTGCGGCGTGTGCAATCTCCTTCGCGAACGAATGAATATGCATGTAGTGTCCGTGATAAATCGACATCGCGCGTCCAACGTGAGGGCGTAAAGAAACGAACGGACGGAAAAGCGAGAATTGATTACCTCTTTTACCAACAACAACGACATTTTTTTTTTTTTTCATGGCGACGTGTGAGTAATTTCTGACATAGGGTGACGCTCGTTTCTGACTGGTTTTTTGGAATCGATCCAACGAACACGACGTCCGATATCATTTTAGTTACGCGAAGAAGCTGCGCGCCACTTATAGAGTGAGTGTGCGAGAATAAACTTTGAGGTGCCAAATCCGGAGGGGTGGTGTAAAGAGCGCGCGATGATTTTTTTTTTGACGTTTCTACGACGCGGCCAGACGTGTCTCAAAAATAAATCAGAATTTCACACTGCGCTATTGTTTATTCAAATTATTACCACCGCGTTTGCGCACATCCCATTTGTGTGAATGTCTTGTTACTTTAACAATTAAATAAAGCCCTTCTCTGTGGTAATTACAGTTACGTTGCAGTTGTAACACGCGGCACGTTTATTTCGAGTGTTGCACGTTTGCGTCTCGCTGCAGCAAAAGCACACAATATATATCTTCCTTAATTTTTCCCGATTTCGCGGATTCGCAAGCACGGAGCAAACAAAGGCGAGCTGCTCTCCGGTCTGTGTGCTGCGAGCCGGCGGCGGCACGCGGGAAAGCAGTTTCCTTTCGAAAACCACGGGAACGCAGGACGGACGGACGGACGAACGAGCAGCATAATCCCCAAATCCTGATACTGTATGCCGAACGTAAAAGGGGTCTCTGCGGTGTCGCGGTTCCGGGGCACGAGTAAAGGGGTGAAATTGACCGCCGTCGTTGCCACTTGAGGATCGGGCCGGCAATTACAAGCTATCCCTACGGCCCATTGCTATTGCCGGCCGTAGGTTGGCATCGCCAACCGTGGGTTGGTTGCCCGGTTGTCTGCCTCATGGATATACATACCTCAGCATTGTTCCTGCAGTGCCACCATCCACCCCAGGCGCTACGCTTTCTGTCTCTCTGCTCGTCCCTCTCCCCCCCTCCCCCGCTCTTTCTCCTCACTCCGTCTCTCCACCTAGCTCTCTCTTTCGTCCGTGATCCTCTCATCCCCTTTTCTCACCATCTCCGACGTGTCTCTACGTCCAACGTTCTAAATCACGGCTATCTCGTGGCTTAACTAACAATGCGCTCAGCGACACCGCCGCCCACGCCCCGCCCCGCCTCGTTCGCCTGCTTATTATCTTCGGACCTGCTTTATCTGCGCTCGCATAAATGGAAAATTTTCATTGCGCCGCGAGAATCCCCGTTTTCCCGGGGTTGTTAGCTACAGTGCCAACCTGTGCACACGGAAGAACGCACGGTAGCGCGGCACGGTCGCCGTCATCACCGGAAGCGCGCTTTTATCGTTCGGGCCATTTCACGAAGAGAAAGAGAGAGAGTACGCGCGTGATTCAATCTACAAATTGTTTCGCTCTCAAGACAGACGCAGGTCGGGAAGAGAACGCGTTCTCATAAAATTTACAGCGCAACAATATCGACTTGGAAAATCTCAACACAATCGATTCTCGGATTATTGTTTTCGCGCGCACGAGTTGTTGTTTTTTTCCCCCTTTTGATCAAAGCGATGCGTCAAAGAAATACGTTCTGTATAGAAATCAAATCGTGATAAAATGTATTTTATATACACACACACACTTTATCGCAGAAAACAAAAATATATCTACCACCCTAATGTTTCCTCCCCTACTGTCCCCGGAGAGACCGAAGAAAGGGGACGTGATAATGACTTAATAATAAGACTTTACGATATCGTAAATATCGTTCTTTTTTTATATAAAACAACGTAATATGGCAGTGGAAACTTAGCTTTGTAGGGGAGTCCGCCGACGATGTACGAGCCACGGTAGAAACAAAGAACACACTCGCATACGAGACGTACTATAACAACGTGATTACCTGCTTATCCAGTTCTCAGGTAGCGACTAACCAACGCGATATACATCTTCGCGAGCACCCTCAGCATATATATCCATACATACAACTTGCGCCAGTCAAGTTTACCCCCCGAATAGCGTGCGCGAGAGACTTTAAATCGCGGGTACGTTACGCGTATTATTACCTCGGATTCGCGGCACCGGAATAAAATGTGGAAAATGAAAATATTTCCGCGCAACGCAGCGTAATCGCGAAATTATCGAAATTCGCTTGGCCGACGCGAACTCTTTTTTTTTTTCCACGGACAATATGCGAATTTCCATTTTATACATCGGACCGCTCAAAAGACCGCGTTTTATCGGTCGACGCATTCGTAACAATCACAAGCGTAATTGTCACTTGTACGCGTTATCAATATCCCGTTTTATTCTGCTCATTAGTTTAAATAATAGCGGCGCTTCTACGAGCGATCGACGCGCGAAAAACGTTGGCGGGCGCGCGCGATATTGTTGTTAATTACGCCGCTTTAATAACAATCGTTATCTACGTTTAAATAATTTGCGCCGGCCGGGAGAGCGATTTCAAAATGGTGAAAAGTTACGATTATCAATTACCCGATTATCAATAACGATATGCGATTAATCAATACGCAAAGCGCTTTTAATGTTTCCAATTAATTGCGCGATTAACGTATGCGTAAATGCGAAAAAACAAACGAAACCGGCGCCGGTAAAACGATGGTTTATTGGCGCGGTGAGAGAGAAGAAGATCGTTTCTAACATTCGCGCGGGGGGGGCGACAATTGGGGCCGAGGTCCGAATCCTGAGCGACGTTTTAGGTTTTCGTCGAGTTTCCCCGACAAGAACAAATAACGTCGATCCCATCGCGGCGAATCCAAGTCGAACAGGGTTTACCATGCCGGTAAATGGCTGATGGATAAGACTACTCAGCCGCCCCGTCGTAGATCAAGAAGACGCTTCTCGGAGCGGAAGAAGGTTTGGATAAAAGGTTTCTAACGCTGGGCCTTTAAGACACGCTTACTGTATAAAAGAAAACGCAAAAGGCGGGGAGGAGAATATCCTTCGAAAAGCCATTTCGACTTCCATCTCTTCTCGGGCACTAAACCTTCGTGACTCTCGCGTCCATACATCTTTTATGAAATCCTTTTCCGCGCGCGCGCGCGCGCGCACACGCTTTGCATGTTTGTAAAATCCTGTAATCATATTACTGTGCCAGTACTACGTCTTACACGCGTTACGCGAACGTGTACTCACGGTTTTCCAGCGGCGGAGAAAAGATCAATTCGAGATTACATACTTACGATATACTTTCGTCGAAAATTGTGTTACATGATCGGCATAATTCTGCAATCACACACGTCTCTCACGTCTGTTGAACGTATACCTAATTTCGAGAATACACGCAGAGAAGATTCGGAAGAAGAAGTTTATTTTCGGTTGAAAATTTTCTCACTTACACACACACACACGTGCGTAAGCCGAATTTTCGATGATATATCTGTGTGTCGCGCGCCACAAATAATTATCACAGTGTGATTCGGTAATGGGCCAATGAAACGATTTATCATTTCATTTAAATTAACAAACCGTTGTCGGGCACACAATAAACGCCTTCGTGCCCGGGCAATTGTGCCGTTTCGCACGCGATGCTTCACGCGACGTATATACATTTAATTATTGACGCTTTTAGCGAAACACGCGCGGTATGACTAATGAAACGATAAGTGCGCCCCGCGAATTCAACCGGCCGTGACTTCGAACCGCGTCGGTTTGAGTTTTATCTTCGTCGGCCGCCCGTCGCGAAACGAATCGTTATTAATTGTTGCGATTGATCGGCGAAATACCGCAACAACCGGCGCGTCATGCGCTTCCCTCCCCCTATACCCCCTTTTCCCCCGTAACAAAATATCGATTCTCACTAATGAACAGCGGGAGAGTTTTGGGTTACGTTATTTTTCATGGTTTGCGGTTGCATTTTGATATGAGAATATCGCGAGACTGATTAGGCCGGACGCGAGCATTCGCAAAGGTATCTTCTATCTATATATTATACACGCCGGAATATAAAATATCAGCCGAGAATATATATGTACGTATTTCGCATTTTCTTTCTCTTTTGTAATAAACTCGAAAATGTAAAACTACAACGAAGCGAGTCAATTTGTCATTCGCGTGCAATATACGTATATATACGTGCGTTAAAATTATTTTGCAGTTTGTGTTATTCGTTCCGAATAATCTACGAATGCGTCACGTGGAAAAAATACGTGCCGATAAATTTTTATTGCTATTTTGCAATGATAAAACAGAACGGATCTTGACGAACCGATCTGTTTTTTTTTTTTTTTAGTATAATGGCATTACAAATCACATTTTGCGATAACCAGACAGTATCCGCCCCACCCACGGTGTAATTGGCAATATCACGCTGATGGATTTTTGCCTAAACGCGGCATTGCCCCCGCGCGCGTTCCGATTTTATTTTATATTATATTTAAATAGAGAGATTTCGCAGAATGCATTTTCACAAAGCGGATAAAACAACAAGTCTTCACCGTTGCGTGGAGAATATAATTGGGACTTTCGAGAGAGCGAGGCACATTTCCGAATTGAGCGTAAAAACAAATCGGTCGTTTCAGAAAGAATCACAATTCTTGTCTTTTCTCTATGTGCGTGTTTTTTTTTTCTTTTAGAAAATGGTTCTTGTCGTAGGAACTGTGCCATTGGACCAAACTCATTATAATTCACACAGAAAGATTTTAAATTGAGAGCAAAACAAGATTCTCTTGTGTAGCTTCGAAGTTCTTCTCGGTCGTTGCGGAAAACGACAATGACTCATGCTCGATCTCGCAAAGAGCAGAAGCGGAAGGAAACAAGATCATTAAAAGAGAACAGGAGAGAGAGAGAGAGAGTTTCTCTTGCGGAAAAGTTTTAATTAAACCATAAAATGTACGCCAGGCGCATTTTTTATCTTGCTCGGAACGTTAAACATAATAAGAAGAAGAATATCTAATTACGTAAATATGAATACAATTAATTTTGCACATTATACAGGGTGTCCCAAAAATTTTGACCAAGCCGAAGTATGGTGATAGATTGAGTTAAACTGAATAGAAAAGTTATTTGCCATTTT
>QVNV01027012.1:0-48359 GCA_014825455.1 Pseudomyrmex pallidus | reverse complement strand
CAAAATAAGTGTTCTTTTTAGTATGAAAATGTTTGAAAAAGAGAAAATAATATATGTTTTATTTGCGCAAACATTTATTAAATCTATTACTTACTTAATACGGCACGAGAGTCAAGATGTAGAATTACATTATGAATTTTTTAATCAAAAATTGAAATTAATATAAAAATTGTTTTGACAGGTATTTCAGAACTGGATTTACCTTCGATCGAGCCGCTGGCGATCCCGGAGGTGAAGATAGAAAACGGTCAAGGTCCGGTGCGCATCACGGCAAATTTCGGCAACGTCACCGTGATGGGACTTAGCAATTACACTATCCACAAAGTGCGAGTGAATATATCAACTTACAGGTTCGATGTTTACGTATCGGTTCCGAAAGCGGATCTTCAGGGCAAGTATGATATCAACGGTAACATTTTACTCTTCCCCATACAAAGCCAAGGCGATTTCTCGGCGGTATTCGGTAAATATAAAATATACTAAAATAATAAATTGCTATAAATTGACAAGTGTCTTAATTTACATATATTTGCGTTTAGGCGACATAAATGTGGTGATTCGCCTTCAAGGCACGGAACAAGTGAAGAACGGCGTGCGTTATGTCGTATTCAGTCGGGTGCTGATTAACTTCGAACTCAGCCGGGCCAGATTCCGCATAATGGATCAGCAAAACGGCGACAACGTGATTAACCAGGCGCTAAATCAATTTCTGAATCAAAATGCCAAAGAGATAATCGAGGAGTTAAAACCGGCGGCCAGCGTCAGCATCTCCAAGGTGTTAAAAAATTTCTTGAACACGGCTTTTAGCAAGATACCGCTCAAAGTCTGGATGCATGACACGTAATGGTTTTTCATTGTGTGTATATAAGTACAAAGTGTACACATATACAGAAAAAAAAAACTAATTGCGAGTTCCACGATCATGGAATAGTATTATGAGCGTAGCGAATATTCTGTAAGTAGCGGAAGTAATGTGTGAAGATTTCTTTGTGATGTGATTTTCTCCGAACATGCGTCGTCGAAAGTTGCATATAACAGATTTTAATTGCGTGTAAAGCAAATTAAAAAAAAAAAAAACAAAAACTTAATTCTATATAAAAAATATCATATTGCAATCTTCATAGCTTTACACTTGTTACGTCGTAGTTTTAAAATCTATGTCACATTCTGTGTTTGATGATACAGTATCGAAGTTAGCAAAAACATTATACATTACAATTTAGATCTAGAGTATCAGTTTGTAAATTAAATTTTGTGTGTGTGTATTGCAACCAATACGTACATTTTATAAGAAGAAGTTGAATTAATTACATGTATTTCAAGAGTCATTAATATTTATCGACAATTCTATTAGAATTTCTAACGAATCGATAAGAACTATTACGATCTCTCTTTCTATCTTTTTAGATCGTAATCACAAAAACAACTAAAACATTTTCCGTTTCTTTATACATATCTTTCGAGGACAGTAGTCTTTGCCAAGCAAATTTCGAGCGTATGTTTGTATCATATTTCGATATGTGTAAAAAAAATATAATATCTAATACAACACAACAAAGTCGATAAAAAAATACCATCACTGGTTCCTTTCTCGAACCCAGCCCTTACAGATTAGGAAAACAAAAGGAAAGAAAAAAGATTAAATATAAAAACAAATTGCACATTTCACATTTTTCAGAAATAATTTTTTTTCGAGTGCCTTTGTACACGTACGCGCGAACGAGCAATGAAAACAGTGATAGGCCGACACTCTCCCGACACGCCGAACGGGGTTAAATCGGCTCCGGCGCGCCGGTCGCTCGCCTCACAGCACGCGCGCGCGAGACGCCAGCGGCTGATAATGAATTAGAGAAGGCACGATGGTAGGATATATCACGTTCGACCTCTGACCCGTTTCCCGGCTCTTCTCTTCCAAGACTCCTCAAAAATAACTGTCGTAGATCAAATGACGACGCCTCGGGCCGCGCACATGGTAAACGCTCGTTCGCTTGCGCAAACGAAATCGAGTAAAACGAGAAACGACGCGCTGTGTGCTCGAACTAGCGATATAAGTGTGTATTATTTACTGTATAAGAGTGACAAACGTAGTCGTCGACGAGAGTCGAACCGTGTCACTTCCTGTAAGTCATAAATTCGTGATTAGTAATCGATTTTTGCCTCGAAGGGAAGGGGTTGTAATTTGTTCACTCGCGTTGCACGAAATTTGTACAAGAGTGTGAAGGAAAACGAAAGTGCGTCTAGAATGGCAATTGCCCAATTCACCAAACGACAATGGCTCACCTTGATCGTCATCAGTATCGCCGATTTCGCCAATGCCATTTGCGTTTCGTTGCAAGCTCCGTTCTATCCTCAAGAGGTAAAGACTCAGACAAAGCATTGTAAATCTTTTGTACAGGATACGAATATTGTATTTAAATTGTTTGAAATATTGTCAACTTTTTAGAGTATCTACATAGCATTTGAAAAAATCTTTACGTGACCGTAGTCACGTGTTCGTAATCGCGGCAATATAGTAATGATTATCAAGTAACAACGTCGTCTGGCGACATTATACGATAACGAAAGATATGAAAATTTTGTGTAACATATATGTTACAACATAATAATATCAAAGCTCGTGAAATGTTTAATCAAGTATTAGAGTCGATACAAGCCAATATGCCGGATATCTGCAAATATATGTGTAACGTAAATTAACGTAAATTAATGCAAATGAAGATTCAAATTAAATTTAATTTAAAAATTCATATAAGAGATGGTTTATATCTCATACAATATATATATCTAAAATACTTCATTTGTATTCTCTTATGAAATTAAAAAAAATCTTTTATTGTGAAAAAAACACCTAGGCCAGGAGACGACCTGGGATCTTTTCGTGCAGACACATTTCTTAGTAGAATAATATCATTTGTAAAATAAAGCAAGTTTTTTACCAATTGTCGTTACAGAATAAGAGAAATTTTAAATATGGCAACGAGAGCTCACAAAACATTAAAGTTTAGTCTTATTATTCTATGCTAGTCTTCTCTCTTAAAAAAAAAATAGCATTTTCCTTTGATTTAAAACCAAAATGAGTATGCGAAAAAATGAAGAAAAGAAGAGAGACGAAGCGCGTAACGCGAATAAGTATATCCGGTATTGTTGTGTCGAGAAATCCGCACATGACGAAATTCTTATGTGAAATTAAACGCTTTTCGAGCGTTTATTAGCTGATAAATCATTGCGAAATGATACGGATGAGAAAAAAACTTCTTGATATTGAGAAGATAGAGTCTAAAAAATTGAAAGTCTGAAATATTTAACAGAATTGCTAACTGTTTCCTAAATTTCCATTAATAAAATAATAAATGAATAAACACGTACGTCCGAGTTCGAGCCAATTAATCGTAAAATAAAATTGCACAAGAATCAAAGTTTTCACTTTTGTAACATAAAATCAACACCAATTAAACAATCATCATTATAGTTTACAGTGTAATAGTCTCTCGCTTCGTTTTAAAAAAATATCAAGACGAGCAATATCAATTCTCACGATTATTATAAAAAATAGAAATTGCGCTAGATATTAAACGTCGTCTGAGCAAAACCATTTTCTATAAAATTACAGGGTTATCTTAACGGTCTAATGTTACCAGTCATAAATCAAGTAAACATTTATATTCATTCTCGTCTTATGTAGTTGATGTTCAATAAGACTATATAAAAAAAAAAAACGTTATCTGTTTTTTAATAAGTTTCTTGTTCGTAATAAGAACCGATGCTGCTCGCGATTGATTCGTCAATCTTACATTTGTTATTTATATATTATTGACACTCGGAATACATCTCGAAATAATATATTTTCGCAGGATCTGGCTGTTATAAGCTCCGACTCTATTTGTGTTATGCAAATGACACAGCACGTGTGTGTTCGATCAATAATATTTATTTGTAAAAAAAATATATTCTCTTCTCTTTATATATTCTTTTGTTATTTAAATAAAAATAAATATTTTGAGTGATTTTCAACAGCCGTATAATAACTTTTTGTTCGATCGTCAATATAAAATTTCAAGTGTGTTTCTTACATTCGGAATTGAAAGAAATTTTTTTCCGTTAGCTTTTTAATCTCGTTTTCTTGTAGGCGACGAATTTATCAAAGTTCAAATCATTCTTACACAAGTACAAAGGTTAACATTCATTCGAAGAAATCTTCCTTCTTCAATCTATCTTTAAGAAGATAAGGGAAGAGTCTGACATGTGTTCGATTTATTTCTTATTTAATAGAATTTTATATCACTTACTCTTTCTCCTTTCTTCCTCCCTGTCTCTCTCTTTCTCTTTCTCTCTCAAGAGAAAGAGAGAGTATGTGTGTATAGAAAAACATCCAAGTTATTGTGAAAAACTGAAATCTTTTATGCGTTATAGTTTTTGCAACGAAAAAAATGGACAAGGCGTACTTTAAGCCTATGTGTTAGTGCAGAATTTATTTACTACTTTGTGTTTAAATTACTCACAGAGTTTATCATTTCTGATCATCATCGGACGATTGAGTATAACTTTAACTTAAAATAACATATAATTAATTAATAATAATAATAACTTATAGTTTTTGTCTGCTAAACTTGCAATAGATCACAAATTTAACACTTTTCTCTTACCAATCGTCGTTAATCATCTACCATTATTGGTACTAATACTATAATTTCTTAATAAATATTGAATAAAATAAAATTGTTAACATTTTTTTATAAAAAAGTTGTGCGACAACGTTTCAAGAATATAATAAATTACACGAGCATTAAAATATCACATATCATGTCACAACAAATGTTATCTCAAAACCATTGTTTTTCATTTATGTAAATTAATTCATGCTTGGTTTTTCACGCGTGTTGTGAAACACATCACAATGTCGCAATCTTTCTTCACGTGTGTCCACGGACCGAGCACGTGTTCAAGTACACGGTTTCAATTCGATCAATTGGCAGACAAATAGCAATGTACGATAATTTAGTTTGTATTTAATATCGCGCAGAAGCTCCAAAGTTTATTCGAAATATTATCTCGTCGAGCTTAAATTATTATTAGCAGTGAAAGACTAGATAACGAGCTGCTGCGTAACTCAACGTGCTGTCGAATTGAAACAACGATATTTCGAATTGTTCGTCAACAAATTAACAGAAATGTAGGATGTGCACGCCAAAATTATTGCTTGTAATTTTTTTATTTCTATTTCTTTTTTTACAGGCCGAGAAAAAAGGCGCATCACCCTCGGAATACGGTTTGGTCTTCGGGATATTCGAACTAGTGGTGTTCATTATTAGCCCGGTGTACGGGCAACACGTGAGTAGTTGCGACGCAATCGATACAATTTTTGTATCGATTTTTGTAATAACATGTAGAAAAAATAAATAAGAATACAAATATATCTACAATAACAGCATTTATCTACATAATAATTAACAGTAATTACTTGTAAATAAATATGATACAGTCTACAATTTACAGCCTGTGTAATGTTTTGAGGTTTAACATCAAATATCGAGATTTGCCATTCCACAGGCTTGTCCGCAAGTTTTCACGCGCGATTTTTACAGGAAACATAAAAAATAAAGTGAAAAAAAAGCCTGAATTGACAATTATTTTTAATTAACAAGTCGCGTTTGCATGTTTGTTTTTCGCAGCTCAATCGAATAGGCCCGAAGTTTTTATTCAACGGCGGTATCCTGACCACAGGAACCTGCGCTATATTCTTCGGCTTATTAGACAAAGTTAATGGTCATTATCCGTTCATTATTCTGTCGTTTATAATCAGAATAATTGAGGCAATGGGAAATGCTGCATTTCTAACAGCTAGCTTCGCGATTATCGCCAAGGAATTTCCGAACAATGTCGCCACGACATTCGCCAGCCTAGAGACTTTCTTCGGCTTGGGTCTTATCGTAGGCCCCACCGTAGGAGGTGCTCTTTATCAGGTATTCTTTTTGATATTTCTGACTTTGATGAGACCCTTACACATTTTAAGTACGCAAATTATGCATTACTTGTAAATAAAATGAAAAGTAAAATAATTATATTTTTATTTACACGAATTGATAAACGCGGTAATATCGTATTTAATTAATTATTAATTTCATTTTTATTAATTATTTTTAGATAGGAGGATACACCACTCCGTTCGTGGTCCTTGGTTCGGCGCTGTTTTTGGCAGCTGTCAGCACTGCATTCATTCTGCCCGTGCACGAAGATAATGATCAAGATACGCATAATAATGGAGGTACTTTAAATCAATCGAACACTTTTGAGCGCCTTGAATAATAAATAATGATTCGATTTTATACTTTCGCTGTGACTTACTTAGGAGTAACAAAAGTTATGAAAATTCCGGGAGTGATGGTTGCCTCGATGTCGATAATAGCGACGAGCATGAGCATTGGATTTTTACAAGCAACTTTGGAGCCACATCTTAGGCAATTCAATCTGAGTCCCGTCGTCTTGGGATTGATGTTTATCATTAACGGAGGCACTTACGCGATTACAGCGCCAGCCTGGGGCTGGCTGTGCGATAAATACTGGCATCCGAAGGTAGTAACGAGATTAACATCCCAATTAGAATGTAGAATCTTACCGTGTAATTAAATTAACTGCATCTTTTTCTGAAATATAAAACCACATAAAATTTAAAATACATCGCGCAAGTATATTGTCAAAAAAAAAAAAAAAAAATTATGACACGACGCTCTTCAGATAGCAACTGTCGCCGGTTGTGTTCTCGTGATGGTCGGTTTCTGTTTGGTCGGTCCGGCGCCGTTTATTCCGTCGTCCACCATCATCTGGATGACCATCAGCGGCCTCGTGATCCACGGCTTAGGCATGGCCGCACAACTGGTTGCGAGTTTTACGGATGCGCTGCGAACGAGCATGTGAGTGTCGCGCAAGAATATTCTTCTTTGCGCTCAAACATTTATAAGACCTTAATTATTTACGTCGATATATCATAAATAAACCCTGATTTGTTTTAAAAGATCGTACGGATTTCCAAACAATCTTGAGACTTACGGCCTCATCAGCGGCTTGTGGACGAGCACCTTTGCCCTCGGAGCTTTTATCGGTCCCAGCGTTGCAGGAATTTTATTGGATAATATCGGTTTCAGAAACGCCTCTATGTTCATCGTCTTACTTCACATGATTGTAGTACGTTCGAGATTCTCTCTTTATCAACATATTTTAAATATCTAACAAAAAACTTAAACTATTATCGATAAAAAAAATCAAACTAACGAACAAATTAAAACGGAGATATTAAGATGTAAAATTATTACTTTTAAAAAGATATCTCGAGTAAAATGATATCTCGATAAATAGTCAAATGTGTTGTTTATTTCCGCAGGGAGTTATAGCTGCGGTGTTTCTGAGTAGTTGCTCGCATACGCCTAAACCGTACACGGATGTCGGCACGGTCGACGACAGAGCACCGTTGACCGGTAGCGCGCGATCGATGAGCAACAGTTTGCAGCAGACGGGACGTGGCCAGGGTGTACCGATCGACAGGCCGAATGCGATGAACTCGCTGATCTCGTGCAACAGTTATTCGAACAGAGCCGGAGCGTGGTCCAGGGCGTCGTACAGCGGCCGCTATTCGCACAGCTACGGCTCCATCGAGAACAAAGGATACCTGGAGCTCACCACGTGATAATCAGCCGATGATCAGTCTCGCGTCGACGAGAGAACAACAAGACTACACGGCGCAAGATGTTGCTCTTTCTTCCATTTCTTCCCTCCCCCCCCAGAATACGCAGCAGAAAAACGTCTCATTTTTAGTCGCTTTGTCGCTTTCACGGTGAACTAATAATGATCCGAATTCCAGAGAGCGGTGTTTCTAGCAATTAGGATGTGCGCAATAGTTGTGATGGAATATATAAACAATACCGTAGATATTTTTACAGAATCAAGAATAGTCGAAGACGAACCGGATAATTGTTAAAGCTCAATTTCCAAATATTTCGGTAATACGTTAATTACAAGTAATTTTATCTACATTAACACAGTTTTATGTGACATATATACATTAAAGGCACATCTAATTACATACAATTTAATGTGAGTTATTAAATCTCAAGATATCACAACCGTGCAATTCTCGTCGTAAACAGTGAGGAGCGTAAATAAATTAATTAAGAGATTAATTATTAGATCTAATTAATTATAAGTACATAAGATTATAGTTCTCCAAAACAAATTCGCATTGTTCTCGCGAAAAATCTCTCTCTATTTATAAGATCTTTTTTACTTTTGGAATAAATTTTACGATCATGAAAAGCCAATTTAGAAGAAATATTTTATTAAGTGTAATTTAATTAATACAAAAAACAAGATAAATGTGTATATCTTCGAAATTGTGTAATTTTAATGCAGTACGCGATTAATACTCCATGTTTCTACACTTACGGTGTTTAAAAATACATTGTTTCACGAATAAAAATAACCCAGTTACGCATTTAGATGTTGAATAGGTAATTTAGACACGAGGTGCAGAAGGAGGAAGGGCGAACAATGGCGCATAAAAACGGTACAACCAGTATTCACAGAGTGAAGAGTTATCGCCGATCGCTCTTATCGCGGTTTACTTAACGAGCTTTTGCCACGTCGTTTATCGTTTTGTCGAGAGTGATTCGACTTCGATCCTTCCTCCGCCTCCCGAGATCACAACTGCCGCTGCCGCGATAATGGCGTTCGGGAAAAGTGGCGCGCGGGAGGAAGTTCGAATCATATCACGTGCGCGCAAGGTTTTCAGCAGTTACTGTATATCGAGTTTTTTTAACGCGATACTCATCAGACTTTTACTCCCTTCGCTCGTATTTTATTTTAGCGCAAACCGCGCAAACACGTCTGACAGTCGTTGAAAAAAAACAAAAAAACAAAAAAACAGAAAACAGCATCAGTTTCTCAAATTGTAATCAGCGTAATAATAAGAAATCGTATCTGAGTAATAATAACTAATGAAGATTATTGAGTTTTTGTAACTAATAACTCTTGTAATTAATTACTCTTTCGTAGTAAAATAACTAATGATGATTATATCAAGTTTGTCAACCGAGTTAAAACTAACAATAAGTATGTTACTGTGTAATTAACTATTTTAATGTAAATTATGTAGTCTAATAAATTTGCGATAAAAATATTTTTATTTAAAGCATAACATTCTCTTGATTCATTTTTTTTTTAATTTTATAAAATAAAATCCTTCTTAATAATCACGTACGAAATCTTCTTTGCATTCCGTTTTCTCGCATCCGCGAGAATTAGATGCCGATACGTTTCGCAAGAAGATGCGTATCTTCTCCTATCTTTCTTCCGTGAAATTCACTTTCATGCGACTCTCATTGCCTTTAACGACCGCGGCCACGTTTTCCGAACGTCGTCGTGTCTTCTGAGAGTTTCTTTCTCGCGTTCGATTTGAATTCCAAGCTGTTCACGCATACGCGACACGCCCACGCACGTGCGCGAATTCTTTGACAATATATGCGTGACTGTCTCTCAATTCTTGTGTGTGTGTGTGTGTGTGTGTGTGTGTGTGTGTGTGTGTGTGTGTGTGTGTGTGTGTGTATAACAATGTTAAAAAAGGCTCATTCCGCGAACTCTGCACGTGTGAATGTGCGCCGGTGACTCACATCTCAAATATTAAAAGCAGATAATATTCATTCGTTCTTCGAACCAGACGAGAGCCAAATTTCATCACCGTCGCTCGATCTCGAGAAACGTGAGCAGGTGGATCTATATTTTTCTGTTATAATTTAATTACTTCATCAAGTTTGTCGCGAGCGCATCTCTTCAAGTAACTCGGTTCAAATTTTTTCAACTCTCTTATAATCCCGTTTAACAATTGTGCGCGCGAATATGCGCAACGCGAGAAGTCAAATAACGTGCCACGCTTTCCGTAACCATCTCGTATTCCGCGGATAGTCGTGCTCACTCGTGTGCATCGATCTGTCGGTAAATGATTCCGCTGTTTCTACAATGTGCGAGCAGAAACACTATTTGGCACGTAGCTCGACGTGTCAACGACTGCTTTTCACGTGTCACGTGATTGCAACACACGCGACCGACAAATTAGATGTTGAAATCATTTTCTTTTGCCGCAAAAGTTACCTTGCATATTCTCTAAGCTATAATATATTGTAAATTAATGACAAGCGACATGTAAAGTAATTGAAGATAAAATATGCCACGTATAAAAATCAAATTTAACGCATAATCAAATTTAAAAAATTTAAATTTATCAAGTGCAAGTCGTGTTTCAAGATAATTCGTAATTATTTGTTAAACGAAAAGTTAGCAGGTTTTCGCTTACACACATAGGACACAACAGAAAACAAAGAGTTCTTGTAAAGTGGAGGAAAATGGGAACGATGCGTTCCGCGAGCGGAAGGAAGAGACAAAGGAGAGTAGAGGTGCGAAGGATCCGAGCGTCCTCGTCTTCCCTTCTTTCTTCAAACACAACCGAGCACGAAAGCGAATGAAAGGTAAGAGACGAGGAGATTATTAACGCATACGGCGTTGCTCACCCGTGTGCATCCAAGTGTCCTCCGCCGAAGAACTAGCTTCCCTTTCTCCAGCCACCCTTTTCACCCCTCCTTTTCACCGCGCGATTCCTAACGACAAGACACAAGGCGTTACGTCGCGAATTCCTGCGGATCTCACCGTCCCGGCTGGCTGAATGCGAGAATTTACTGCCGGAAGGAACAGCACGGTCGAGGACATCGGTCGCGTTATCAGTCGACGCGCAATTACATAACAACTGCCCTTTTCCAGTGTAATCAAAACGTTCGAACTTCTCGAAGTTCTAATTGATTCTTTGTTTGTCAAAGTTCTTGTCCGTGAAAAAAATAAAGAAAGAAAACAGGAAACTGAATAAAAGAAAACTGAGAAAAGTAATAAGAGTTTTTATTTTTATAATCTTTCTCATCCCAGTTCAATTGAGAACTTTTGGATCTTACAACGTATATAAAAAATCAACTTGGATGAAAACTTTCATTGTTGGAAACGTTACTATTTTTTATATTGAACGACAGTTGCCGAGTCTAATTTCTTGAAATAAAGAATTGAATGTTGACCGCTTATATTCAGATATGTGTATTCAGTTACTATATCCGCCGACAATATTTTAAAATCTTTCTCTGTAGAAAGTATTATTCTCTGCTGCGGGCTAGAAAAAAAGATAGAGTCGATAGCAAATGGATGTCACACACTTTTCCCCACAGGTGTGGGCAGGTTCCCGATGCACTTGGCTTCGGGAACCTCTTCCGTTCCCGGTCTACCATCAGGTGCACGCATCAAGCGAGGTGCTGCCACCTGAGCGAGTACTATACGTGGAGGAGCAGGTAAAAGTATAAGATACACGCATGTGCATTTATATATATACATATGCACGTATGTGTATATACGTATATATCAAACTCGCGAAAAGGAGCGAGTCCGTGGAAAGAGGGTTGCCGGTTGTTCTCCCCCCACCTTTCGTTCTGTCAAGATAGAGGGGCTTCCCCCAGTGCGCAAGCGCAGAGACCCGTGGGTCCTGTGCACCGGGAGCGGGACAGCACTCCGTAGGCCCAAAGTTCGTTTCTATCGTAAGGGGAAGACCGCGATAGTCGTCAGCGTCTCTCAGCGGTTTGTACAGTCTCGCGTTACGGTTTGATCGGTTAGGTTTTTCATTTCGATTTTTTACGTATTTTTTCTCACGGATTTTTTTTTCTCTCACTCGTTGCGGTTTGATCGCGAGTGAAAACGTGCGCGCGATTTTCCCGCGGGAATCCCAAACGTGTCGTCGCGTTAATTAAACAAAGTGACGAGAGACAAAACTCGTGTTTATTTACCGGTGTGCACTGTGCCATGGGGATCTAGGAAGGCCGGTAAGGGTGAGTTGACACTGGCACAAAAATTAATCTTGAAGATGATTTTATTATAAAAAGAAGAGAGACGAAGCTAAATCTTATCTCTCATAGTAAAATAAATTTCAAATATATGAACTGTTTGCATTTTCTTTTGTAATAAATTAATGTGTTTTATAAAAAGTTGAAAGAAATAAAAAAAAGCTCTGTCGCAGAGGCATTACATTAGCTTAACTATTGCCTAACACTAGAATTTTATAATACTACAAAATTGATGTATGTTCGAACCCCTACAGTCATCAGTGCCATTCACTTTTTATGAGGGGAGTGACGACATAAGATGTCGAAAGACGATAATACTAAAACTGTCACGCGTTATTGACTCGTATAACGATTTGCGGAATTCGTCGCGGAATATTTTGCGAAACGTAACATGAAATAACGCAAGAAATATTCATTTGGTTCGTGAATTACCATCTAATTGCCGATTACAATTAATCATGAGAAAACACACGATCCCCCTCCGGAGTTGCTGCGGGGACGCGCAAGTCCACGAAGTGCATATGCCATTAATATTTCCGCGGCACGAAAGCGCAGCGCGCGCGGATTCCTCTCGGCCTGCACAGCAGCGGAGGTAGAGATAACCAAGCGGAGCACTGACCGGTGATTTGAATGCGCGGTGCAGTTGCGAGCCTACGATTCATAAACGCTCTTTACCCGCTACTCCATGGCAGAAATACGATACGCACACGCTCGTAAACATCGCTATTTGTTTCCCGAGACGCTCGGCGTTATTGCACGAACAAAAAATGCAGCAGAATAATCCGACTGCAATTTGTATTGTCGTCTGAATCATCGTCGCGGACCTCATTGCTGGGACGTTAATTTTCTTTTCAAGAAAATCCAATCAGTCAAAAATCCTTAGCTCGTCTCTTTGACACTTGGTTTTCCAAAAACTGGGTCACAGTACAAATTGGCACAGTTTTGAAATTAAGACAAGTAATCTGAAATATGTATTTTACAGAGAAAAAAATTTATTTAATAATGTGTGTGAGTCTTGTAATGTAATATAAATATAACATGTATATATGCATTTTTCTGCTTACCATATGGCGCGAGATTCCATTTTGCGCAAACCATCGCACGAAAATTATTGACTAATAACCGATGCCGATCGTGCGTACGATCTTGCCTCTCGCTCTACAAAGCATCTTCGAACGCTTGGTTTGTTTTTTGCTTGAAAGAAACCACTCGACTAGTCCGCACGCATAGGATATGATCAAAAGAACGGTTTGGATATTACGAATTATTCCAGGCGCGTCTGGGAAGGGAAGTTTTGGATAAACGGACAGATGGACGAACGGATGTACGAACGGACGTGTACATCGTCGGAGATCGAATCGAGTTAGCCTAATGCCAGGAATGAGTACGTGGGTGGATGTTGTATCCACGATGGAATCTCGACTGCGCTTGAACGCCCTGTAGCTCTTTGTGCCACGAAAGGATTCCCGCAGGAATTTAACCGCGAAACGTGCCCGGAAACTTTCTCTATTTTATTTTGTACAGATAATACAAATAATAAAACTTTTACTTATTTTAAAAAAATGTTCTCTGTCAGACGTTACATAATATTGTTAACAAGTTACAATTTACTACTTCCTCGAGGTTATTTTTGTTTTACGTAAGTATCCTTCGAATCGAGTTGACAAATTCGTCATCGAAATTTAGAATGGAAATCCTTGGAGAAGACGACAGCCTCGTCTAGTTGCGGAGCGACGACGACGTTTTATTTTCGTCACGACGACGTTTTGTCACGAGAATAATCCAGCGCGCCGCGAAGACCTCGACTCTCTCTGTCTCTCGCAATCTTTGCTATCCGCGTAAACAAGCTCGTCGTGCTCGTCCGAATCGAACGGAGACCGTCGTGTTAAAACTGTGGAACGTGCGATTAATCTCTGTCTCGCGCAATTTCTTATATCGCGACGTATTATCCCTTCTCTCGGGGGTATCGAGACGCAGACACACGCGGGTCCCCCGAATTAATCGCCTGATAACAGCACACGCGACTATGTAGAAGTAGAGACGAAGATGGAAGCCACGAGCGAGAGAGAAAAAAAAAGAGAGACACGTACGGAGACTTCGGCTCGTTACTCGACAAAGCGAACCACAGGTTCTTCCTCCGACCGAGGCGGAGCAATCGTTCTCCGCATGTGGTTTGCATATGGTTTCTGTCTGGTTCGAGTATCTCGGGGGGCCTGCCGAGTCACGGGAACCACAACCACCGGAGAAATTCGGGGCCCCTTACCGAAGTGTCTTTGTATCGGTCCATGTGTAAACGCGAACGAGCGAGCAGAAGAGAGAAAAAGAGAGAGAGAGCGGCGTCGTCACGAAATGCAGTCGAACCGGCTATGCGAACAGCGCACCAACACCGCGATGTTCCAGCATCCTGGGGCCCGGAACTTCGCGAAGTCTCCGGCCACACCGAACCAAGTGAATTTCTTTCGACCGTCCCGTGATACACGCGCGGTCGTAAAAACTTGGACGCCGGGGTAAAAGTTTTACACCTCGCGGTTATACGGATTATACGGGTTTTCCTCGCGGTCGAAAGCGGCGAACGCGTTTCCCGTTACGAAGTCGCGCGCGTTAACGTCATTCAATTTATCGAACCAGTCGAGTTCTATTCAGGAAACAAGATCTCGCGAACAGATGAACGACGTAATTAAATATCTCCTGGCAAGGTTGTCGCGAGTTTCGAAACTAGTTTGAGACGCATTGTTAAATCAATAGGAAAAGAAATAAATAAAATTAATTAATTAGGTCTTTTATGTAAGTGTATAGAAATATAAATAAAAAATTCAAATATATACTCTCGTAAGAAATATTGAATATATAAAAAATAATATACATAGAAACATATAGACTTAAAATATATTTCAGCCTTCAATTATTGACTCCTAAATTTCGAATCTCTCGCATTTGTGTGACTTAAAGTTACACTCGTCAAAGCCACGATAAATAAATTGCGGGTCTCTCTCGTCTTTCAAACCCGTTCGGGAGATAAGCGGCTGCCGTGTTTTGATCTATGTATTCGTTTTAGCTGCAGAGTTGCACGTTCTGCAACGCGCATCTTCTCTCGGCGCGCCGAGGGGCAGAGACGCGACTGCTCGTTCGTTTGCCCGAAAAAGAACACCTCGGCCACCACACGAAGAAAGGCTCGTAAAAGCGGCGCGTACTTATATTGCGCTACATGTAGCAGAGAATCCGCGCGCTTCTTCCCGAACAATGGGACGTTGACGTCACGAATCTCTCACCTGCAGTTGCCACGCGCAAATATCATCTCATGAATCGCGAACTTTGAACCGACGACGAGCGCGTTTTTATTTATCGCGCGTGGCGCCGCGCTCATTAGTTCCGCGCAATTATTTGCATATGCGGCGAGGCTGTTTAATTGAGAAACGAAGCGGACGTACATATTTATTTTTAGCCCGACACACGTATCGACTTTGTTCACATCGACATTTTTTTTTAAATTCATTACTTTAAGCATCGCCACAAGTATATGTCGCTGTGCCACTTTTTAAGTAAAACGAAGGTGAGAGAAAATGTGTTTGAAAATGTGTTTTGATACCACGCGCTTCTTCATGAAGCCCGTATATGTTATCGCTTCTCTCAAAAAGGGAACGGCATCGTTGTTTTCTCATAACTCTAGTTTCAAAGTAAACACTCCGCGCTCCATTTATATTTCCTCACGTATGGCAATCAATCATCAAGAGAAAAAGACCCCACAATTGTGACACGAGACACGAATACCCGCGCGACGTGCCGTGAAATATGTTACGTCGATACATCTCATCGCGCGAGGAGACGACCGTCGTCGTAAATTTTACCGTCGCATTGTTGCGTCGCACAAATTTCCGATTTACCGGATCGTCGCGGCCATGATTATTTCCGCGCGGATCACGTCTTCTCGTGTCTTTTTCGCGAGAGATTGCGATGCGGAGGACAGGCGGCGGCGTTTTTTTCGATCGGCTCTTCCCCGGGCCCGGACTTTCACTATTTAAAATTCGTCTGGCTCACCTGACCGAGAGTCATCGCCTTCTTTCGTTCGACCGACTCTCGGGACCGGATCGAAGGAGGCCTCTCTCCTTGCTAAATATCTTATTACTTTTGAATTAACATATCGGTACCTTTCGAGATAACTGGACTTTTTCTTGCAGCCGCGCGCATTCTCTCTGTCAGCGCTGTATTGCGGGACGTGTATATGGGTCACCGGGCGCGATCCATTCATCGGACATACATAATATCGAGATCGGCACGCTCACGAGCCGAGAAACGCGCCGCGTCCGCGTTTATATGTGCGCGCCGATGAGGATTAGGTGAAATTACTTTAATTATGCCCGTCATCGCGAAAACAACATATATCGTTCGTAGCTTATTCTTTACCGGCAAGATGGTCCGCGCGCTTTCGCGGATGTCGGACGGCAGAACGAATAGCAAACAACGCGCAATTTTCTATTACCCGTTCGATCCGTACTCGCGCGAGTATCTACTCGAGATATCGCACTCGGATGGGGATTAAAATATCCTCTTCTTCGCGCGGTTTTTTTTTCCCCCTCATCTCCGTTCGAACGGAGCGCGGTGAAAATGAGCGTTTCTTTCACCCGGTGAGTCTCTTGATCGCGTGCAACGCGCTTTGCACGAACGCAAGTGTCTCTTACTCCTCGCCGCCCGCGAGAGCCGCGCGCGCGATCGATCGGATCGACGATCGGCCTTCGTGACTGAGGATTTCTACGCCGCGGAAAAGAAATAAAACTCGCGGCGAATAGTTATAGAAGTCAATCGCGAAGTTATATACATACACATCGAAGCGCTGCAACTTGTCCCGCTCGCGCGGAGCAGCTTTCATTTGAGTTTCTATCGGCCGTACTTTCGACGGAGGTCTACGACTTCTCAACAGACACAGTATATATATATGTATATATACTTGATAGATACAGTAATTGATAGTTTGTCGCCGTTCGCACGAGTCATATTCCGATTGCGCGCCGATAATTTTATCCGCGCTCCCGCGCGCTTCGCATGGCCGCGCGTGTCCCGTTCCAGTGTTTTGACAAAATAAAGACATCGCGAGAGAGACCGCAAATGACAACAGAAAAGGCTTTCATCAAAAAACAAATCGTTGCCAACGTCGGAGTTATGAAACGTGAAATTTTCGTTGAAAAAAAAAAACCGCGGTTAATTGAACGGAACGCACACGTCGTCGGACATCGAAGAGAACTTTTTCTCGTATATACCTGAGTAGATTGTTTTACATTCGGTTAAAGTATTGATACCTAATATATCTCTCGACCGTGCACAATTGAGAGACTATATTGGGAAACAAAAAGAAAAAGGAAAGGTCATTTCCTGGAGCAAAACGGTCAGAAAACTTTTGTTTTAGCCTACGATATAGAGCCGCAGGTATAGCTGCGGACCAGCATCAGCTGTTTCGGCTCGAATTGCAATAAGTGGCCGCGCCAGTCGTCGAAACGGGCTGTTATCGCGTTACAGCCGGTCGTTCTCCATTCACCGCTCGCAAAATGGCGTCGGGGACAGTTAGACCTGTTACGTCAGGTCGCGCCGATTACGGTCGCGCCGAACGACGACGGAATGACATTATATTCGAGGGAATCTAATCCTCCTGTCTTCTCGTCGCGAAACCCTGTTCCCATCCGCGAGCTGAGGATTTGCAACGCGTCATTATATGCACGCGTAGTCTGGCAACCGGGTTAGACTTTACACACAGTCACGAAAGAATTGAGACGTCCTTGGTGGACGAGGTGAAGTACCGTTTCGAGCGAAACGGCGGGCGAAATTGAACAATCAACCACGCGAATGATTATCCCCTCTGGTCTTTCTTTGTACACTCGGACGAAGTTTCTGTTCGAGAATAATGAACGAATGGAGAAAAAAAATGCTGTCCGATTATGGCCCGATAATTATTTAAGACATATACTCGACACAAAATTAAATCATTTTAAGATCCGTGAGAATGGCACAGATTCGGATTGTAAAAAGCGACGTGCATCAGTCATGCTGTTTATTTTGGCAGAACGAGATTATTACGTACATACATCGATGATATGTACCGTATATGAAAAAAGTGCGAAACGAGTGTGGAGGCCGATCTTCAAACAAAACGATCGACCGCAAGTGTCGCTCGTTAATTAATTATATAGAAAGCTTGTTTTCACATTTCTAATACACATACAACGTCACTCCTGAAAGAAGAGGAATCACTTAGGTCACAAAGTGGACGTGATAATCGACGAGAGATAAACGACGTGTTTCTCATCAATCAAGCGCTTGAACGATTTGCGAATAGAAAAAAAAAAAAAGAAGAAGAAAAAATACGTAAATAACAAACTCACATCGGCCAGAATGGTCGATTACACGGCTCGCAATCGTCTTGATCGATGCGATGTGCCGCTATGTAACGTTTCCTGTTATTTTCCTCCTTTGCGCTACTGTCATCGCGCGGAGAACGCGATTCGCTCGATCGGCCGGTCGCTAAATAATAATTGGGTTAACGGTTTCGCGGCGGAATCGTCGAGGAAAACGGCCTTGATGAGGTTGCGCCGATACTTCCTAAGGACGTTCGCGCGGCTTTCTCCGAATGCACTTTTGCGACCGACGATCGATCGACCGATCGTTATTACGACCGCGTGCGATTTTACGTTATGCGCATCAAGCGTCTTTTTCCTCTCAGATTTAATTGCTTCTCCTCCACAAACGAAGGAATTTCAATTAACTAATTACCTAAGACGTCCATTGTCAATTACGCATTAACGTGAGCGTGTCGATCGCGATAATTGTTTGGTTCAAAAAAAAAAAAAAAATAGAAAAACAAAAGTTGCTTATCGTTTATTACGTAAAGAATAATTACATCGCTGTCATAGTTGAGAGATTGGCAGCGATTGGTGTATCAGAAATAATGATGCTAAATGATTAATCCGTACAATTAAATACTTAATTAATATACTTGACAATCACTGTACGACGAATTATAATGATAATTATAATTAATGAATAATTCATGCATTGCGCTAGAAATTAATTATTTCAAGTTTTTCTTCTTTGTCACGATTATCGAACGAATCGAATTGATCGTTTGAAGATATAGTCTCGATCAAAGGTTGAAAATCTTCCTCTGGAGGTATTCGAGAGAACTGCGCAATTGCGTGTTTTTTTGTATCGAGCAAAACGCTCATCTCTCTAGTTGGATATCTTGTTTGTTTTTTTTTTTTTTTTTGGTCTGAGCACGAAACGAACACGAGAATCCTTCTCTGATCGATCGGATTTATTAAGCATTAATTAGATTTTTCGTGGTAGGTGGAGGCATCTCGTAATGCCTTCGTTATACGAATGGAGTCGTCCTTGGCGCAACCTCGTCGAGATTCCTTCGAAATCGACTCGCGCGAGCGAGCTTTCCCCGCATAAGTCATTCTGGATTCCTGATAGCAGCGCGAGGACGACCGCGATAAACGCTATAAATTCTCGCGCGCGTGTCTGTGCAAATCAATTAGAAAAATTAATTCTCCAAAACTCGACTTATCTCTCGCGCTTTAAAATTGATAAAATGAAATATGAGAATAAAAAAACTCGCTTGCTAAATTTCATAAAAAAAAGAAACTTTCTTTATCAAAGAGAAGCGGCTTCATATCCTTGAACTTGCCTTGAAGTTGCAATGACGTGGCATTGCAAGGCAATATGTCAAATCTGCAAGATTTTTTTTAAACTCCGGTAGCCAGTAAGCGACATTTCACACGATTGAATATATTAAAGTTTCACTCACTCGTGTCGATCGATCGGCTCGAGTAGTCGTCGTGGCATCGAGCGCGACACTTTAGTTTTTTGCGAAATTTTACGGCGTCGCGAAATTCACGTTCAAGTGGCAATGAAATCGTTTCACAATTTCGTTTGAGAATCCGGTTTACAAACCGCTTTTACCAGAAAAGTGCGTATTCGATTACGCGATGATAAATTTGTCATTAAAAAATTAACATATATATTTGTGTATGTATACATTATACTCGCGGAATATACTTGACATTTGATAATTAGCGGCAAAGGTATTTTTACTCGCGACATTTGTTTCTCAAATTTCCGCGCGCGTACGTTATATGCGTTTAAGTGCCTATTTCATTCGCGTTTTTTGTCAACTTAAGGCCGTGCAGTGGTAAAGTTTGCGGTTCTGACGGCAAACTTTACCACAATACAACAGCTGAGTATATCAGTTTCTTCGGCGCATTGTAATACTGAAAAACAATTAAGTCTACGTATACACGCAGCTATACTGGAGATGCAACAATTTTATTTATAGAGTTAATACAATTTTTTCATCAATTCACGGGCCTGCAATTCTGGAACTTTTCTTTGCGCAGACGGAGAAGACATTATTATTTTATATTTTTATAATACATTGAACTCATTCTTCCCTTGCTTGAGCATCAAACAGGTGAGCAATATACTCTCTTTTCATAATTCCAAGTTTTCTTGCACACGCTGCGTTATATGGGATTAAATCAAAACTGAATAATGTAAATTTTGTTTTTAACATCAGCGTAGATAACTTAAAACAGCGTAAATAACTGCAAAATAACATTATATAACAAAAAAACGTGTAAATATAATTTTTAAAAACACATAATTACATATCATAAACTCGACCGGCCCAGTGGTCTCGCGGCCTAAGTGCGAGGGTTGCGAGTTAGGAGGTCCCGAGTTCGAATCCACACCGTTGCATTTTTCCGGTTGGATGGGCCGGTCAATTTTAAATCGATTTTTATCGATTGAAAAGAGAACTAAGTCGGGCCTCCGAATTATATTGTTATTATTCTTTATTTGTTTGTTAATATCTGTTTCTTCTTCTTTTCATAGCGATTTATTTAAAAGAGAGAAAGTATCACTCTCTTTTTCGATTTTCGACATTTTTGTATTTTTTTCTTCTAAAACCTCGAAATTTATTTTTCTTGTTATTAGGTCATATGATTTTTGTATGTCTGAAACAAAATAAGCAACAAGTGTTCTTTTTAGTATAAAAATTTTTGAAAAAGAGAAAATAATATATGTTTTATTGCGATACTTTTTTCCGCTCAAATAGATGCGTGCAATTCTAATTGCACTTCCAGAAGAAAAACTTCAAGAGATTGTCATAAAATAACTAAAAACAACCGTTGCTGCTATTGTCTTCGCGTAACGAATGATTACTCGCATGTACATACGCGCGCCACGATTCGATACCGTTCGTTGACGGAAACCGAACTGTTGCTCTCGACACACCCATTTGTCCGAGTCGCATAATTGAGCGGCGCTCTCCCAAACGCGTACATTCTTCGCAGATATTTTCACGCATATACTTGATTTCGTTTGTGTGTGCGTAAAGAATTGATGAAGAAAGAAATTCCTGAAATAATTTTGAACTAAACTAAGGCTCAACTAAGAAGAGACAATTTTTCAAAGTTAAAGATATCTCTAACATAAATATGTAGATATCCTCAATATAAATAAATAGGAAAAAGAAACCTATTGCCTTCAGTTTTTTTATTCAAAAACTTATCATTGCCAGCAATGCAAACAGATACTGAACTCGCGACTGGAACGCGAGAATAGAAACAGGAATATGGAGACCGGTACCACACGCGATCGGCACGAGCGCCCAGTATGGTCGGATCGGCCTCCGCGTGGCTCGTCGATTTCTAAGTAGTAGCGATCTCGAATTGCGCGTGCATGTATGTATATGCACGTAAGTACGTATCGGTCAGCTACGCGGGCGACACTTTCACTTGCTGCCAATGTCCGATCGGCTCCAGCAATGCTACAGACCGATACACGGAGAACTGGCGTTACAGTTTTGTTCCACTGGACAGGGAATCCAGTCTCTCCCGATCGCAGATCCGGTCGCGCGAACAATGGATCTACCCCGATCTTTTGCGGGGGAAATAATCGCACGCGATAAACGATGAGAGTATCGACGGATGCTATCGTGGCACGAGAATACGCTTCGGAAATTTCAAGAGGAACATTTATCAGTTTTGCGATAAAAATTACATTACGGAGTATCGATACGAAATGTGAAATGTCAAAAGATCTCGAAAACTCTTTGCAATAAATTTTCATAAAAACATCAAAAATTCTCTCTAAAAAATTCGTCACTCGTGATTTTAAAATTGAGATATAAAGAGTCTCAAGTTTGTTGTAGGATACTAATATATAATTCATTAATCGTAAATCAGCGGCTGAATAACGAGAAACTGTTTACGGAAATTCGGTTAATTAAGTTGCGGGAGATCGCTAATTTGCGAGATTAATGACGCCAATCGGCGAATTCAATAGCGCGATAATAAACGGCGTTAGTTTCACCTTAGGCGGCGCGCGCGGTTTCGCAAGCCCGTTTCGTAATTCACGGAATATATAGGTATGGCGGGGTTTACATTACAACAGAAACAAATTTTGCACCGAGCTCGCGATTCGCGTGACGTTAATTTCCGACGTTACATCGCGGCGTTACATTTTACGACGATTAACATATCCGCGACATGCGATCCCGTTGAGGCAACGCCAACAATGGCGCTCTCAGAGAGCGCGTTATATGTTAATTATTTCCGATCTCGGGGGAGCCCGTATCAAAGCGCCGTATCGAAGGTCGGTGTCCAAGTTAACGCGGGCGAAGTAAAACCGGCGCGAATATATACGTGCGGCCGATTCGAAGTATAATACCTTGGAAACGCATTCCGCATGTGTAATACAAGTGTGAAAAAAAACACTCGGCAAATTTTTCTCACGTCCTCCACAGGCGTCCACAGGCGCGTGTGTTTTTTTACGGCTATTAGCGTATAGAAATGCTACGCCGAGAGAATCGGTTATCGATCGATCAGCAGTTTTTGTGT
Source organism: Pseudomyrmex pallidus (assembly GCA_014825455.1). Lineage (NCBI taxonomy): Eukaryota > Metazoa > Arthropoda > Insecta > Hymenoptera > Formicidae > Pseudomyrmex > Pseudomyrmex pallidus. Next base: position 25,561 of record QVNV01027012.1, on the reverse strand, counting down.
GATCTCTCACGCATATGTAATTGTATTCATTAACTCAAATTATAATCCTCCCGAGAATAAAATTAATAAGCGCTTGAGGATTATTTATAAAATAATCGCGCGATTTTACATAGTTACAAAACCCGATCCAAAAGATTTCTCTTGATTGTCAGAAAAATTAATCATTCGGGGAACGACGCAATTCGCGCGAAGCTGGATGACTCAAAGAATTTCGTGAACAGATGAGTCGAAATGAAGATTCATTCAAAACACACACAAAGCTATCACACAGTTCGCAAGCGAATAACAACATTAAAATCTTATTGAGAATTATTCCACACGCAATTCGTGTCATCGTGTAACATGTGTTATTCAGATGCATTTGCGCAACACGGTTTTTTTTTTCAAAGATAAAAGGCCAGACTCGCAAGGACATAAAGAAATATCCTGACATTCTACACTGCTCGCTGCCTGAAAAACAGTGTCGTTGGACGGCTATCAATTGATAAAAAAAAAGAACTTTTTTTTATCTTTACTGAACACTCGAACTTCAGCAACAACGAAAATAAAGATACAGAAGAGTAAACATGCTAACATGTGACAAAGTCGAAATTGTATACGGTTGACAAGGGTAACCATAAATATCATTGACAAGCTGACGCTTATGTGCACAGAAACACAGTAGAGATCTATCGCTTCGCACCAAAATGATTCTTCTTAAACGTTTCCTTCCTGCTCGGTCAATAACCTTCTGCACCCATAGAATTCAGAGCAGTTTAGAATTATCGAAGTTGTCGCTAGTTCTCACAGTTTCCAGAGTAAAAAACAACCACTTTTCCTATCAAACTTAAAAAAACATAATCAGGAACGACTTTAACTTGTCATTAAGCTGATTATTTCTTTGTCCTCTATAAAATAAATATCCAGCGATAACAGCGATTTTATAAGAAGAAAGAAATGGTTTTATATATTTTATCAAAAGATGAAATTATTTTTTGGACTTTATGAAATACCCGCTAATGTATATTGCTTCGAAGCAATTAGCTTCCAGTCTTGTAACAATACGAAGTTTTACCCTCCACAAACTGGAGAATTACCTAATTTGGAGGCCCGATTCATTTTGCATTTTATTTGGTAAATTCGAAGGAGACCGGCCTGGAAAAATCCAAAGATGTGGATTCGACCTAACTCGCAGACCTCGCACTGAGACCACGAGACCACAGGGCCGGTCTCTAAAAAGTTAATTAAATTCTTATTCTACAAAATAATTACTGGAACATAACACATTACTGAAAGAGAAAGACTGACTACTTCAACGCTTATTTTATAAGAGTCGTAACTTTTTTTAGCGTGCGAGAAAGGAAAGTATAAATGCGCTTTTAGCGCGCGAGTGACGGTCATTTGCATGGCGTCGGCGAACGTGTTGCGCGAAGAGCGCGAACGTTGTAGCTGGCATACAAAAAAGTCTCCTTTCCACGATCAGGAAACGACGATTCCGTTTCACGGCAATCACGTTGTCGGCTCGGACATTAATGGACTACGCCAAGGTCAAGTCTGATGCTTCTTAATAGACAATTCGACTGGCGTGTGTGCGTTATCACCTTATCTCAGATCGTACATAATAAATTATTTACGCACGTGAGAGAGCGCGGCGAGAAGTGATACGCGGCCGAAAGTTTGTCGCATTACACGACCTCGCGAAATATTCTTGCGCGAATTATGTAATTCGAATCGGTGAAAGCAAGCATCGCGCGCGCCACACACGCTCGAAAAGTCGCACGTGCCAATCCGCTCGGTGACAGTGCAATAAAAGAGATGCAAGAGCAAAACTACTTTCATGTAGCATTTGGTATGCGCGCGAACGCGCGTGCCGCGTACGTATAATTAAAATTTTATCGAGGGGTGAATGGATCAGCGAACTTGGATGACCGAAAGTCCAAGCCTTGCGAAAGTCTCTCAGCGCAATTGTCGCGCCTGTTGGACGACGAGAAATTTGTCGCATTTTCGATTAACTTTCGGTGTCATTAAAGTTTCGCAAATTTTTGCGCTTTCACGAATTATTTCTAAAATTTGATTAAAAAAAAAAAGCTTCTTCTCTCCGTATGTTACTTTGCACAAATGATCTTCTAAAACTGGGACGGTGAAATGTTTCGCGGAGGCTTCGATATCGAAATTGTACAAGGAGAAAATAATAATCCTTTCGAAACCAACAGGAAGAACATTCTCTCATCACGTTCGCTCAACTTCAGATTCTCTTCATATATCCGCATTTTTTTATGATCTCCACACCTGACAGATCGAAATAATCACCGCACGCGCGCACTTATCCCGGTAGTAGTCGTACAGTTGCTCGTTACCGACGAGGTACAATGTAATAAACGAGGCATAATGATTCCACGGATATATACCTATCTCTCGTTTTAACGAAATTGAAATCATCATCCGCGGACGCAGCCGTGCCGCACCTAGTCGCGTTAGATTTGTCTACAGCAAGGTCGTTTTCTCTCTCTCCCGTTTGTCGTTTACATATCTTTCTCTCTCTCTCTCTCTCTTTCTCTCTCTCTCTCTCTCTCTCTCTCTCTCGCTTTTTCGCATGTATCTCTCTTGCGATAGACCGGTAGGTACTTTCATTTTGCCGTCGACTCGCCCCGTGTCGCGCGCTCGCGATCGTTTATAGCCATTAAATTAAGTTCCACGTCTCGTCGGGCGAATTGCACGCGAAATTAATCGATCGGCCCAGTGGTCTCGCAGCCTGAGTGCTAGGGCTGCGAGTTTGGGAGGTCCCGAGTTCGAATCCTATCGTTGCATTTTTCCGGTTGGATGGGCCGATCAATTTTAAGTCGATTTTTTTTATTGAAAAGAGAACTAAATCTGGCCTCCAAATATACAAAAATCATATATCTAATAACAAAAAAATTAAATTACGAAATTTTATATGAAAAAAACGGTAAAATATCTAAACTGGAAGAATAAATGTTAAACGAATCAGCTTTTGATATACATTCCCCCAGTTTAGGTATTTGTCCGTTTTTTTATATAAAATTTCGTAATTTAATTTTTTTGTTATTAGGTCTTCATATAATTTTTGTATGTCTGAAACAAAATAAGCAACAAGTGTTCTTTTTAGTATAAAAATTTTTGAAAAAGAGAAAATAATATATGTTTTATTTGCGCAAACATTTATTAAATCTATTACTTACGTATCCAGAATACGTAATAGAAATACAGAACAAGCCGAGTCGTTATATTTCAATTTTGCTTCAATGAGATCGCCCGCTTTTAAACACTCGCTTCATGCTTGTGTTCGGAGATATTCGGATCAGAGATAAATTTTAGAATAAAACTGTGTGTGATAAATAACTGAAGCATTTTTGCAATCGAAATTACAAGGCGAGTGATTTATGATTAAATCACAATTTGCGCTATTGAATAATGAAAGATGGCAATTTCACAGACTTTAATTTTCTTGATCAATGGAATAAAGTTTTATCATCATATCATAGTTATTATTATCTTTTTTTTTAATTTTTTGCAACTAAAAAAAACACCGCGTTACACAAGTTTTAATTATTTAGCTGAAGATGACGGGGTTTCAATCTACTAGGAAGACTTTTAATTTAAGGATTTCTGGCACGTGGGAGTAACGACATTACAAAGCTGAAAGCGGGACTGCGGCAACTCGCGCGAAAATGCCACAGTCTCGGGCACTAATATTAATGCCATGCCGACAATGCATAACCATAGCGATGTAGGCAGGCAACACGGCGTTTTATAATCTATATAATTACAAGTTGAAGTATTTTATCCAATTGGAGCGGCGGTAACTCGAAATTAATTTTAATGACAAAGTTGTATTTCGTGTAAAAACCTCTCGAAACTAACTTATATCTTTCTTACAGTCTGTACTACTGAAATTTCAACTGCGATATAATGTTTCGAATCGGCGTTTGTAACTTAAATTTCGATATGCGTTAATAACAATCGACGTAACGTCGCCGATTCGGAATTATCGAGCGATTTATCCGCGAACCGACTTGTTTGTCTCCCGAGAATCATCGCGATGATGACATTTATCCGGATAAAATCAGTGACATTTATTCGAGTTCTACTGTGCTCCACCAAGTGCATCTCGTATGCCAACTGTCCGCCTAAACTTATACATCGCACCTTAAATCACCACCGAACGTCTCGTTCATCTCCGATTGCCGCTGCAACTTTGGAAAAAAAAAACAATCCGACTGAGCGCAGCGGTCGTAAAAGTCACGGTGCAATGTTCTCGGCGAGATGAGAGAAGCGCGTCTAGGCGAGCGTTCCGACGGTTGCGTTGGGCTCGGTCGCGGCATCTTCTTCCTGGTGCATTCTCGCGCGAAAAGAAAGGTAAGAACCAAGCTCACGCCGAATGGCGACGGCGAGTGACGCGTGAAACGGCCTGTAGCGAAATCGCGCAGTTTACCGTGGAATGTCGTTGGCTCGTGCCGATTGCAAGCTGCTGCTGCTGCTGCTGCTGCTGTTGCTCGGCATCGCTTCTCTCAAGGTGAGATCGCAAGCTCCGCTCCGAGGTGCAATTTACGTCGCGAATGAGAAACTCGTATGCCTCGCCCACACACACACACGAGCGTGACATCAGAACACAAATATATGCATGTACGTCGTGGTGTCACCGAAAGAGAGGGGGACTTTATGCAAGTGTAGGTCGACAAGGCCCCCGAGGGCCCGTATCTTGCAGCCTACTGCAAGTCTGCTTGTGTCCTACTTTCTAATCAAAGTCCGATCCAACCGATCTTCGTTTTCCAATCTCTCATGCCTCCCAATCGGAATTTTTTTTTTAAATTTTTGGGGACTTGATGAGGTGATACAAATTCCGGTAGCACATTTAAGTCGATTAAAAGGCGAGACTCCTCAAAGTCGATAACCGAAATTCGGAAAGAACGAGGCCGTAAAGAGCCGAACGCGAGCGGGGATGGCAATATTATATTTCAGTACAACATTATGCAAATCAAAACCTAATTAAATAAATACGAAAATTATATTACACTGAAATAATGTTGCGCATCTTTGTTTACGGCCTTGTTCTAAGTTACGAGAACATATTGCGTCTCGAAAAAACATTTTGATTATCGAGAGTGTGAAAAATGTGCGGCTCTTCGATGGAGAATCGTTACTTGGGCATTCTTCTCGCTCATTTCATTCGTCAGCGAAAGGAATTTGCACGAAAGGCAACTTTCCAAGTGTAGCTACCGCGTTTAATTAGAATCTCGTAATTGGTTGTTTAATGAACGCTAAGGAAGGAACACGTGGAAAGTTGTTACGAGCTTGTTGCAGATGCGTTTGGTCTGAGCGTTAACAACACCGTTCATTAATGCGAGATCTCGTTGATGCGTTTGCTCAACGAGAAGCTTGCGATATTTAAATGCCGCGTTGCGTATATAAAGCACGCACCCTTTCGAACAACGCGGGGATTTTAATGCAAAGCGAAGTAACGACGTTTGAGCGACTAGTAATCGCGTCTTTCGCGAGTCGCCAAAAAAGGACAGACAGGAAAGAGACGAGAAAAATCGTCCGGCTGGGAATTGTAGATTTGAATTTACAAGGAGCGCGCGCCGAGCAATTCCGCGAGAGAGACGCGTGCTCGGCATGAAGGAGTTTTCCAAGTATTTGCACTGCCGATCGGCAGTCCTGTCGAGAGTTCCAGCGCCATCACGAAACGTCAATTCGTCTATGTTTATTTCTGTCACTCTCGCACATACCTGTACGCGCGCCGTGTCTTGTAGACATTTGTGATTATCGGGAGAAATCACCGGTTTCTGTGCCGTACACGTCCTTCGAGAGATCAATCCGTCGCGCGGAGTTCTTGTTACATTTCGCGCGTTCTATATTATCCAATCGGTAATTTCGCCGTTACATAAATTTTATCAAGACAACTGCACTTTCTCGTTACGTCGTCTGTAAAAAACGTTCGCGATATATATTATTTATATATACACATAAAATTCAAAAATTACCGTTACCAGTTTTTCCTGCAGTTTTTAATTAAATATTCAGCAAAACAAAATCGAGTCGCCTCTCAAATCGTGCCAACGCGCGTCAGAAAATATGGCGCGCGTTTGTCTTCTGTCAATTATCACCTCGAACTTTTCGCCCAAGTTGCAATATCGTAACACTCGATGTTTTTTTACATATTTAGCACACGCGCTTAAAAAACTGCAGGTTAAATATCATCTTAATATATGGCAAAGTATGCGCATTTTAAAAAAACTCTCGCTTTTATTATTACGTCGAGGAAAATCGCGTAAATATAAAACTCACGTTACATTTTCTATTCCGTTTCATTCTTTCGTGCTACTGCATATTGCATTTCGCAATTAAAGAGTGATACATTGCAATATATTACAATAATTCCCGCGGTGCGCACGTATAAATAAACATTCGCGAGACTCATGGAGACTCGATCTATGGGAATATGTAATATCGTCCGTGACCACACCGGTCAGTCGGACGAGAAAGGGACCGTTCCGGTGATTGCAAGGCCGTTGCTACTGCGATTTTTTTTTTTAACGGCCGCTTTCGATTTTTCCTATATTTATATGTATTTAATCGAGCGCAGAATTTGCATTTTTCCTCGATGACTAATAATAATGTCGAGCGACAAAGTAGATTTTAAAACAGTATCGCGCTCAGTGTCGCGTGTTCGCGTGTAACGCGGTTACTTCAGCCGTCTAATTCTTGATCTGAAAACGAAATCAGAATTTCACACTCAGTAAAAAACTGTGAGAACAGGCGCGCGAACGATATTTCTCTCCGATTCGAGATATTTTCTACGAGTAACGAGATCATTAAGCTCGTGTCAGATCGCAAATTACAGTTCGCGCGAATTGAAATCTCGAGTGTTTCCGAGCTTCCGTTTTGCGAAAAGAAATCGATTCTGGCTTCACGCGGAAGTTCGAGATTTTGCACGGCTGAGTTCGCATCGCGGCGCGATAAGATCGTGAAAAAAAAAAGAAACAATTAATTATTGCCGCACACGCGACCAGGTAAATTCTGCATTGCGTAATGAAGTTCTTGCGATGTAAAACTGTAAACAAAATAAGAGTTGAGAATCGACGTAATAATGCGTATTTAAAATTCGAGAATAGAAACCGATGATAAGTAATACAAGAACGCGATCATAAATTGAATAGTACGTTTCTCGCACGACACGACGATGTTTAAGTGCAATCACCGTCCGGCAATGAAGGAGATTTCAATGCCTAGCGAACGCGCGCAGATATAAATGGCGAGTCTTCAATGACGGGCTCATTAAGTTCGCGTTAAATGTCCGTTTAAGAATCGGTTTTATCTTATATATCTTCGCAGAGATTATCGTTTATGCTTCATATATTTTACTGAGAACTGTCATTAAGAACTATTTGTCTTCGGCAACGCGGCTGATACGAGACTATATATGTGAATGCACGTTCTTCTAATAAATAAATATCTGCCTGTTACGGAGCAGTGACTTTATTATACGCGCGCTTATCTCTCTTTGTCATCTCAAGCTAATAATTCTATTTTGTTGTAGAATAAAAAAAATATATCAATATTCAAGCGTTTTTTATCGCGCGCACATTTTTATCCCCGCGCAAAATGTGACGATAAAAGATTTATTTCCCAAAGGGACAAGTTTCGAGAATAGACTCAGGCTTGAGAAGCAAGCCCTCCGCGCGTTAAAGAACGGAACATGACAATTTGAGAGCTTATCGCTCTCATCTTGCTCCCTTGTTAGCAGTTTTTGTCCTATAACGCGGCGCGCATTACGCCGCGGTCTTTTTGCTCGGCTTCTGCATTAATCCGCGATCTTCCGCGGCGATTACCCGCCCGTTCTTCCACATAACGTTACGACGTGCGCAACGAGAGAGAACGCGAGCGCATTAACGCAGACGCGGCGGATTAAATGGGATAACGAGGGCGCGGAAGAAACCGAGACCGTCTCTCTCTCGTTCGATCAATCGTAAATCCTCGGGATAACCTTGCAATGTCGACCGCACGAGAGGCGTAGACGAAAGTAAAAGCGCGCGTCGACGAAATAGGCGACGGGATAAAATGCCGCGCTGTGTTCAAATCGATTACAGAGAGAGTAAGAGGATTCTGTTCTGGCTCGTCTTCTTTAATTCGTCCGATTTAACCGGAATTTGACTTTGTGAATTTGACACGTGCGAGATCGTTGGCGCGATTTCAAAATATCATCAACACACTTAACATTAAAGTAAAGTCGAATTGTAATTAACGACGAATTATAGATAATCCTCTCTCGAGAGAGAGACACGTGTTGTCTCAGTCGCGCGGACTTGAACGTTTGCACAAAACGCGGCTCTTTTGCGGCAAACATTCGACTATCTGTGATTTTCGTGGTTAGCAATTGTCGTCCGACCGACCTGAATAAAACCGCGTCTCTCGCTCACGCAGACAGGTACACACGAACACAAGCAAATTGTGTGGGTGTAGTACGTATTGTCTCGCGCGGAATGTAGAAAGTAAAATATCTTAGGTAACACAGGCCTCTCCGATGAGGCAGCCGAGAGTATAGGCTGCTGCCTCGCCGCCGAGGATGCGCCTCGGAGAATCCCCAGCACTATCATCATCGTCGTCGTCTTCGTCGTGGGTCGTTGTCGTCGTCATTACCATCGCCGTTCTGCTCCCGGCTGCCTTTATGCCATATACGTAAAGGTCATCGCAAACGTGTTTGCGCTCGGATGACATTTGTCAAAACGAATCTCAATGAAGTCACAATTTGGAAACGTTTTAAAATAATTTTTAATTTATTGGTACTTAAAAGTTTTTGCTTGCGACGTTAAAAATTTTGATGAGTTTTGATTGAATCGCAAAATGGTATGGCTATAATGTTACGTAAAAGCAAAAATTCCGACATTTCTCTCTCTCTCTCAAAGAAAAATGTAAAACAATCTTATAAAACAATATTACATGATAGTTGTTTGAGCGCAGCCGCACAGCTGATTTCTGAAAGCGTCTCGGTGAGACGAGGGAGGATCGGTGCACATCCGCCGAGGATGCATTAAACCTTTGACATTTCGAGGATTCCAGACACGTAGTTGCTCAATGTGCGCATCCGCGTATATATATATATTGCACACAGATGTGCGAGACGCATACACGGAACACACGGGAGAGAACGCTTCATCTTCCAAAGAGAGTGTAATCGATGCGTCCATTGCGGACTCGGCATACTTTTCCAATTCGCGCGGTCCGCTTCTTCGGATATTCGCTTTCGGAACGAGAAGGAGAACGAGGAGTCTCAATGAAGAGATTCTCCGGGCACAATGAAACTGGGCCATCGTTTCGTCGTTCGCGCGTGTACCGTGAAATTGACCGGTTGCACTTGTAATTAAGCATACAATGGTCTGTAACTAGTCGTTCGCATGGAATGACGGAACGTCTTAGTTCGGCGCTCGACCGATAAGGCGTAATAACACGTTTGCGGAAATCTCGCACCTGCTGACATCCGCGTTGCAAATCGACGGGACGCGACGCGCAAATTCTTTCGCCTTTTGATAACAGACAGATTTTTTTTTTCTTGACGATTTTACGTACTTTCGATGAACGTTGAAATATCTAATTATTTTTTAAAAATCTAATATTTTATAATTACTTTTCTTTTATATTGTATTTACTGATGAGCCAACTCTTTTTCTTTTTATAATCGCGCTAGATCGTGCGGCGGAGTTCTTCAACGAATAAAACATATATAACAAAAAGAAACGCGAGAAAATCCGTTTCGAATATCAAAGACCGGCTCTTCTGCTAGCTTAAGGACATCGGTAATATTCAACCGTTTCCGAAGGTCCGTGAGGTAACGAAGCGAGGGGAAAACAAGCAGAACTGGTCTCTCGCGGTATTAAAACTACGCAGGATCCTTCGATAGCGAGAGAAAGAGAGAGAGCTCCGATCGCGAACTCACGCAATAATATAATCCTGAGCCCGGTGATCCCTCCGCGTGCGTTTCATTTATCAAACCGGGTAGAACCGTCCTTGATTTAGTCGATATAAATTTCTAGCGGCTAAATGTCGCACTCGAGGCTGTATATGATCGCGAACTGAATAAATACATAATTAAAATGTTGAGAAAGTTGATACATAAAATAAAGCTAAGTCCATGAAAATGCAACGGGTTGATTGCACGTAAGTGCGTGTACGCAACAAACTTCGGAAACGTGTGCGGTTAAAGTTGGATATGTTTCTTTCGCGTGCGCTGCCTTCCGTTGTGACTCCTACGGTCATTTTCCACCGTAATCCCTTTGTCCGTTAATGTTAAGACAGAGATAGCCTTGAGTTATGCGATGCATTCAAATGATGTAAAGGTTGTCTCAGGTAACATTCACACAGCGAAGTACGTTTTATATAAGAAGAAGACACTTATAAAAAGAAGAGGATCGAACTTTCTTCTCTTGCACATTTTATATGATATATATATATATATTTTTTTTTCTCTGGTTCAATAAAATTCCTATTCAAACGGATTGTTACATTACGCGAAGTTCGCGTATTGTGTCAGGAAGCGTAATTGAATTTTGTCCGAATCGCGTGTGTGAATAGATAATGCTGAAAAGTTACGCAAGGATTCCTTTGCGATTGCGATCAAGGTGAAAGTCTTCGAGATCGGTAGAGCGAGACTTAATCGTATCGCAGGCGTATCTCTTTGCAAATTGCCAAGGCAATTGTCGTTAGAGAATGTCCTTTAATGACTCGCAAGGAGCTGTTTCTAGCTCGGGGAGATAATCGCGTGCTTCACGGCGGACTTGTTTTGTCGTCCTTTTTCAGTCCGGCAGCGATATGGATTTCGTTCCCGGCGATCTCCCAGCTATCTCGTCGCGGCTTTATAGATGTCCAGCCACAGCAAATCCATCCGAGAGAGAGAGAGAGAGGACTTTTAATTATCTCGCTTTTATCCGCGATCGAGTCTCCTCGCGCTTGCTCGCGCTCGCGCGCGGAGATGCACGCCTTTCGAGCGGATTAATTCCAGCGCGCGTCACGCTATATTTCACGGCGAGCTGAGATTTTTATTCCCCCGGCAGAACGGGAGAATATCGCTTTTCACGTACAAAGAGTATTTCTTCGAACCAAACAGTTGCTCGTAACGAGCTACTAGAGATTTTTATCTCTCTTTACTTCCTCAGAGATGATACGCGGATTTCTTGTGTGCGCGAGAAGATAATAAAAAGATTTTGTGTAATTAATATTTGTATGCAGCGCTTTTGAGAGATTTAATTTCGCGAATCAATTTCCTCTCTTTTCCCGGAGAAATCAGAGAAACCGATAACGATTCGAGCGACATATTGCACCGCTTTTTTGTTTGCGAATATGTGAGAGACGCTTTCTCTCAAATGTGCGAGACACATCGAATTCCTACGTGAGAACGAAAAAAGCAGCGTGACAAAAATAGGTTTGTGTGTGCGAATCAACATTCGCGGCGAAATGACAGAGAGGAAAGGAAAATTTAATTTCAACCGGTCATCATTTCCCAAGTAATTGTACGTTTGGTCCATATCCCATGATAAAAGGAAACGATGACTGTTATGAAGCGCGCGTTGTGTTCGTTCGCGCGAGATTTATTATTCCATTAACGTCAACGTGCTGCAATGTTATTTCGTGCATTCACTGCGAATCAATGTCACATAAGAGAGCTATTAAAAAAATTATTATTTCTCTAACATAAATGTTAATTCCCAAACCAAACTGGTTTAAAAATTCTATTTGTTTTCTCTGACTAATTAACTTCTTTAAGAAACGTAAACACTATATATCAATGAAGTAAAGAGAAACAAGATAGAATAAAAGAGACTAAAAGAGACTATAAGAGAGATAAGATAAAAAAAAAACGAGACCTATACGATAATCGAACAAATATTCTCTAAGTACTTGTAGTCTTTCAAGAAGAATTTTTGAATTCGTTTTTTATACCTATCAAGCGGAAAATCAGGGACTGATATATATTCGCGACGATTTGGTTTTCTCCGAATCGAAAATATATTAATGTGCCACTGTTCCGGCGGATTATGTCACGAAAGGATCTCGTGCGCGCAGACTCGACCCGGGTTAAAACGGACGAGCTCCTACCACGGGAGGACTCTCCCGCGTTGGCCCCGGGGTGAATCAGTCCTTTGTGCCGGACTCTCTCAGGGTCAACCACTTTCGGTTTGCAGTATATGCTTCCCGACGGTTTGTATGTACACTCGCAAACACACTCGCCCGTCCCGAGCGAGCCTACAGGGTGTCTTGAAAGTTGCCGCGCCATAGCCAACAGTCAAGTACCACCCAGCTATGTGCACGTAGAGCTAGGTACTTTGAGAACTGACTCATCGCCGTGCGTGCCTCTTCAGGCTGCGCATCCTCTTGAAATCGGGAATGAACAGAGGAAAGAGAAAGAGAGAAAAAGAGAGAGAGTGATATATGTATATAAGATTGGAGTCATGTTCGGCCGGAAATTTGTATTTCTTGACTAATAAGTCAAGCTGATACGCGTGAAACAAAGTTTAGATACGAACAGAAGTTAAAACATGTCTTACACAAGAAAAAATTAAATCAATGCAGTCAGACTTACGCATTGTATGTTATATAATGATGTAGTGTGTGCGCGCGTGTTATCGCATGATCGCTTGTAATTATATGATAATGTTACAGCAAAAAAGGAGATCTCGCGCGCGCATATCGCACGGTAAAAGAGAAAAATCAGACAACAGAGCGTCAGAGTTAAAGGCTCATCAAAACGCGCATCCATTTGCTTGAAGGAGATTCATTTCGGTTGAAGTGGTCGCTTCGAGAGGAACGTTTTCTTACATTGTCGAATGGGGTAGACGGAGTCGAGGAGCCAGTTGTTCCTTTTCTCCCCGGCGTGGCGGATCCCAAAGTTTATTGGCTCGACACGGTCCAAAGTCGAAAAAATAAACGGAATAAACCGCGCGCGAGGGATCAAGGATACGGTGGGAGTAAGTTTCGCAGGAAACGCGCACAAAGGACGAAAAAGAAACAGAGAGAGAGAGAGAAAGAGACAAGCTAACAGCGAATTCGTCTTTGCCTGTGAGAGAATGTTTCTCACGAAATTTCTCATCACGATTCACGAGTCCTCTCTGCTAATTCGTCTCGCTGCTGATTCATATTCCCGATGTCTCGCACGCAGACAATTCAGCGCGATGCGATCGCACCGCAAACGGTTTCCTTTTCTTCTTTTTTCATCAAACAATCTGCTCTCGGCTCGATTGAGTTAGCGTTAAGAGGTAATTGATTTTTGTATTCGGCGAACAGGTTCGATAAATCGTTTCGCGAAGATATCGATAGGACGTACCTGACGCACACAGAATGTCTGTCTCACGATTCTCACGTCTCTCCCTCGCTCGCCTCGTGCAAGAAGATACAAGTTTATATTGCTGACGTCACTGACGTAAATCCACGGCTGATGAGAGCCGTCCACTTCGCAGTGCTGCTAGCTTTAAATAAAACTATAAAGTTTGACTAAGTTTGCTCACAATAGTTTCCGCGGTTCCGCGACTTTGATAACGCGAAACTCCTTAGATAAATTTTGACAAGTTAATCGCGAATATTAAATCATTAATTAATTTTTTCCTACTAAATTATATTCTATTCTATTTAGAATAGAATATAATTCGAACATACCAAAATAAATAATAACTAAATAGATTTAAAAACAAAATTGAAGGTCTCTCTCGTTAATTTTTCTTCAAAAAATAAAACTTCTTTATTTAAATAAACTCTCAAATCTAATAAATTAAATGGTAATAATGGAAGAAACGGAATTTAACAACAACTTTTTGTAAAAAAAACGATCGATTCTCGTGACATATGATCGTGACAATTTTGTTGCAGAAACGAGACGCATGACAGACGATACTAGGAGGTCGTTATCAGGCGAGGGTTCGGTAGCTTTCGGCGACGCGATCAAAAGATGTCGGATGCCGATGGCATGGACAACCTGGCGTTCACTAACGAGGAAGATACGAAGCTGGAGAATGGCGGTCCCCAGCAAGTGACCTTAGATCAGGATTCGAAGTCCTCGGGGGACGGTGCGCCGATAGAAAATGGTCATCAGCGATCCTTCATCTCCCAGCACTACGTCGAGCCTATCAAGCCGAGCTCGGAGCCGTGTTACAAAACGGAAACGAGAATCGAGTTGCCGGCTGATAACGCGGAGAAAAGTGTGTCTGAACCGAAGCTTAATGGTGTTCACGGGAATGGCAATAATAATGACGCCAGCTTCCTCAACAACAGCTCGACGAGCGTGCAGGTCAACGGTAAGTTGTCATCGCACATATCGGAGACGTATGTTTTTCTCTTTACACGCGAAAAGCAGGAAGCGCGTACTTATTTAATGTCGTTACCATTTCGAGGAATGTGGTTTCTCCGCAATTTCGTATGTGCAACCGGAAAATGAAAACCGGTTGCACTTTACGGATATATCTCGCGGGAGTTAAAACGGTTTCTCGTTTTTCGTAGATACGGGAAAGAAGGAACAGATCGAGGCCGTAAACCTGGAACTGGTCTCGATGAGGCCGTACACGGGCAACAATATTCAGACGAAAGGTCAGGAAGCCTGCGAGGTGCCGACTGATCCTTACGAGGAATACTTTGTGCCGGTTAACGAGCATCGAAAGTACATCAGGTAACAAGTTGTTTGTCTACGGAAATTGGTTTCTGCGCTTACGCACTCATTTTTCCCTTCTGTGTGTGTGTGTCTGTCTTCTAACTCTCATTAACTATTTTTACGTAACTACCAGCCCGGCGTACACAAATTCCTTCAAATTTTAGGATTTTTTTCCTGTGATTGCTTATATTTTTCACACGAATAAAATAGATTATACTTTATAATAAAACTCTCTAGGCAATTTTGATAAATAAAACCAAGAGAGTTCTTCAGAGAAGGCGTGTGTTGCAAAGTTGCGGACGGAGTTTAGGAATCACAAGATCATAGAGATATATTTTCCCAGAAAAAAAAGAGATATATCTCTTGTATGTGTTTCGATGAAAGTCGTGTCAGGCGATAGAGATGCTCTAGCACCGTGTTTAGCTCCCTCCAGCAGATTAAAGTACAGCGCACAGAAAGCTTGGCCGCTGCCGATAGAAAAAAAAACAAACACTTCACACATCGGTGGAGAGAGTTAGACGGGTGTTTTCTGTTGTCACGGTACTTAGCAGGAGTCCCGAAGCCGAGGTTGAAACGACCGTAGCTGGAGTACGTTTCGATCTGGGTCCCGGCGTCGGCCGCGAGGGACTCAGCCTGAGAGACCCCGCCGCCGGACTGGTCGACTATTCCCACTGGCTGACAGCCCTCAGGTACTACTTGATGACGGATGCTTTCGAGGATGAGGAAAGAAAAGGCTGGGGAACTGTCTTAGTGGAATATATATACTTAGGTGTCTCTCAGGGGCACGCGGTCGCGCACTAACACGCTTACGCTGACGCTCCTCCACCCGTCGAGTCGAACAATGTTTCTCCATAGACTGCACGTCCGAGAATTCGCCCTTCGCGTGCCGATAAACCGAGTCAGCTTCCAGAGAACACAATTTCGACATCGCCGAATATAAGATGATCGATCGACGTTTCACCTATGTGAATCGAAAGTGTAGTATCACATGTAGACATCTACATACGCATCAAATCTTTTGCTGTTTTATTTTACGTTTTAAACATACAATAAGATTCTAAGAAAATGCGCGACAAGCTATACACATTACACACCGTACACGATTATGGGGTGTGATTTACCAGGGAAGCTTCTAATTCCAAATGGCTGATCATACTGACGAAAAGTCGCTAGGAAACGCGCAAAATGCTGTACAAAATACGCTTTCTGGGTTTAGGACAAGAAAGATATTTAAATGCGCGTGACAGATTATCGTCTCTACGTGGTTGTTGAAATTGTGTTGCAGGGGCGAGAAACTTTATGTCACGAAGGACAAGAGATCCAAAAACTCGCACTGGAGAAGAATGGCCTGGGGATGCGCGCTGCTGGTCATAGCGATCGCCGTGATTATCGCTATATTGGCCGCAAGTAAGATGCCTTCATTTATTTTCCTGAAGAATTAAAAAATTAAATGTATAATACAAAAATAATTATATAAAATTGTTCTCAAAATTTGAATTTATTTTAGCTGGCGTAATCTTTACACAAGAGGCTACGGAACCCTTAACAAACGTGGACGAGAATAACGCTAATCAGTTCAATGAAGTGCACACGGCCGGAAGTCAGGAATACGTAAAAAATCCGCCGCCGAGTCCGCCGCCTTTAACTTCAAGCTTTCCGCCGTGGCCTACGACCGACGAAACGATACGACAGACTGTGGCAAATGCTCTGGACGGAATCTTGCGACTAGACGATTTCAATTGGAGTGACGAGCTGAGCGACACCAAGTCGCGAGTGTACAGACAAGTAAGCTATGAGATAGAGCAATATCTTGGTGACATTCTTCAGCAGGCAAATGGAATCAAAGTGCCTGTGATCAAAGTATACGATATCAATAAGGAAGGAGAAGTAAAATTCAGAATAAGTCATTCACCAATGGCCTCTCCAAAGGAGAGTCAGAAATACATTGAAGAAACATTACGTAAGAATGATAACATGATCGGACAGTACCATTTGAGCAGGTTACAAGTAGAAAATTTGATCGATCAATGTGAGTACAACAACAAGTGTACGGAAAAATGTAAATACGATTACTCTACAAGTGAATTTGTATGTAGTTGTGAACTTGGAAAAAGCTTGAGTCAGGATGGCAAAACTTGTGTAGAAATAGATGACATAACACACTCTACGGAGTCAGATCGTGAGTCTGTTCAGGGTAGAAGCAGAGATCCAACACAATTCGAACCCAGACATCCCGATCTTTGGGATGACTTCAAGACAGAATGGACGGAAACGTTTACATTGGAGCCAAAAATTAAAAATGTTCCAGAAGCTGATCAGGAATCATCAACAACAAAAGACATACATAATTTTGGAGATAATTCTCAGTGGATTCACAAACACTTACATCCTTCAATAGAAACTACTGAATTACCAGAATTTTCTGAACGATCATCTACCACGATACGTTTATTTACTACCCCGTTCCTTGTATCAGAGGCTTCTGCCGAACCAGAGCCTACTACTGAGTCAGAGCCTGTGGCTGAATCGGAACCTACAGCTGAACCAGAACCTACAGCTAAACTAGAACCATCAGCAAAACTAGAGCCTGAAGCTGAATCAGAATCATCAGCTGAACTAGAGCCTGCAACTGAATCAGAGCCAACAGCTACATCAAAATCTGTTAGTGTATCGATTGGTTCGTCAGACTCTACTATTCCATCAGAAATTGCTGAGTCAGAGTCTACAACTGTGTCAGAACCTACTTCTGAACCCACTTTTGAACCCATTTCCAAATCTGTTCCTAAACAAAAGCCCGCTGCAGAGCCGAAATCCACAGTCAAGTCAGAAATTGCTACTGAGGTTCTACCTATTGTTGAAGAAGAATCAGTAACTAAAGAAAAACTTACTACAGAACCAGTACCTGTCACAGAACCAGTAAAAATTTCTAATAACGTGAAATCAGAAACAATACCGTATCTGATAACAACACAATTGAATTTAGAATCAAATACTGAAATATCCAATGAGCCGGAATCCGTTACTAAATCAATATCTAATGACGATACCGAATCATCAGTTACACGATCAACACTTTCAAATGACGCGGATACAAATGAAAATAACAGTTCTAAAAATAATGATTTTTCAACTACCACTATGAAGATTAATGAAACTCCAACAATAGATGATGATACGCCATTGCAGGTGATACCTTTAATATCCAAAAATAATTCTACAGATATGAATGACGAAATAACTAAAACGGAATCAACGACATCGCAATCTTCTATAAATAAAGATGAAATTAGTGAAAGCACAACTATTGAAAGCGATCTTACCACCTTGGATTATCGAGATTCAAAACAGAAAAGTGACGAAAATGTCACAGCGATCGAAAATGACGAGGAATCGAGTACGGAACGAGTCGCGGAAAGCTCCGATCTTCCGGAAAATAAAGAAAACAATTTCACTACAGAAATAAATCTTGATGAGAGTGATATCGAAAATGAAAACTTTTCCAACGAAGAACACGATTTAACAACCGAACAACAACCGAGCTCGGTTTCTGACCAGCCGGTTTCAACCACAATCGTATCTACTACCACGCCAGTTACATCGATACAACATAAAACAGAAACAACTACTAAATTCATGTTCAATGATAGATATCCTCACACGATAGAAATAAATGGAGTGAGTAAAAACATAGAAACACATAATAATCGTAAGATCTACGAAACTACGACCACGAAAGTTACTTCCATCGATACATCCACTGAGCCAATATCTAGTCACAACGAAGAACACGTACCTCAAAACGCGTTACAAACCGAAACACAAAATTCTAACGAAAAAAATGTCATCGAACATATGCCGACGACGATCTTTCCTAAAGTGCCGAAGAACTTCGCTCACAACGTAGAACCGCTGAAAGAGCCCATCACGAAGTCGATGGACGACGAACACATCATGGTGATACCAAAGTCCGAGGAGATACACGCGAAAATTCCCGAACTTATTCCAGAACAAAGTTCGCAGTCCACAAATGAGTCTCGACAGGCAAAAAACTCGACGGTAGAATCAAATAACGGAGTAGTGGTTAAAAATTCGGATACGAAACAATTCGTTGAAAATACAACTTCGATCGCTTCGTCTACAGTGCGTAATAATGAGAATATCGATAACAACGTCACAGTGCGCTCTGACGAAGTGCAGGAACATTCAACGAATCATCCGCTTCATCCGTCAATATTGCCGGAAAATTCGGCGAATCATTTCGCAGGAAAATCTGTAGACGCCACTGACGATCGTCACGTAGAAGACATGTCTCCCTTCTTACCGGATGTTAACAGGGAGAAAGAAAATGCGAAAAAAGCGCCACGTCTGGATAAGGACGAGCAGGATGTTCCCAATCCTTTCGAAACTCACATCGATGACGTTATAACGCATCGGCCACTGATACACATTAACGCGAACAATACGAAACACGAAGTGAACAAAACCAAAGATTTATTGAACGATGTCAATTTACATGCGAGTGACGAAAAGACGATAGACGTCACGGAAAAAATAACGGAGAGTAAAGCGAATGTTAACTACATGAGCAACGGTACTAAAGAAACCATTCAGAATGACTTGGATAACGTCACTGACGTTAACAATAATACCGAATCTGATTTTCAGAAAGCATTCCATTTGATATTGCAAGACGATAATTTTGCAATATCAAACGGTGGTAACGTAACGGAAGACACGATTAAAAATAATAATTTCTCTGAAGAAAATAGCGAAATATTAAGAGTAATTCCATTGGCAGATCCAACTTCTCAGATGAATGAAACATTGGACGAACCTGATGTTAGCTTGGCTACGAAAAAGGAAGAAGAAGAGGAAGAAGTGAAAGATTTCGCAATTAAAAACGGAGCAATCAATTCAGAAAAGCTGGAGGAGAACGCCGTGGAAGATCACTACAACGACATTACGGATGAAAATTTGTCGAACGAATATAAGAGCAAAATCATTTCAGTTAAAGACGTGGCAAAGCCAAAGAAAGCGGTTTTGAAAGACGTCGATCGCGTTTCTCACAAAGATACGTCTTCCTTGACAAACGCATTCGCGAAGGAAAGAAACGATACGAATAAGCGAACATCTTCCGATGCGATGCAGAGTTCGACGACTGAAAGAACGGAAAGTATTTTGAACAATCAGACGGAAGACGTCAAGCTGACCACTCAAGAACCCGTGTTACCCATAGAGATCCAGCAAGAAATGTCGACGACAGTCGCCACGGATAAGGTCGAAGTTACCACAATGATCGACGAAGGCAAACAGCAAGATACGAAACAATTGAATGTTACACAGCTTGATGACAAAGAAGTTACAGCGGCGCAAACTACAACTCAATCAACACTCGAAGCCAGAACCACAGCTCAAGTACCGATCCTGCCGGAAGAACTGCAAACAACGGAAAACGATATGTTGACAACGACGTCAGCAACGTCGAACGAAGAGAAGGAAATGAAAAAGACAGTTGTCGTGAACAAAAACGAGTCGTCGGAGAATAATAAAGACGAGACAACCATGGAAGAAGACACTGTTGTCGATACATCGGAAAGAAGCATGGCGGCCACGACGGTATACGAAAGCAACGTGAGCATAGGATCCACTCGCAAAATGGAAGACGAGAACAGCAACGAACAGAGCGGAACGACGACTCCTAGTTCGATGGAAGACGCAAAGATCGGAACCACTCCAATGACGTCGACAGCGGAAAAGGATACGAGTGACGTCACTACCACGGAAGACGTTAGACCAGTAACTGAGATGGTAGACGACACGCCTATGATCGAGTTCGATTACAGAAACTTATTCACCACAACACCGAGATCAACATTGATCGAGTCGGACCTGGATGAACCGTCCGAAGAAGCGCTCACGGTGATACCGCTGGAGAAAAGCCAGGAAGGCAAGAAGAAATCGGCCGACAAGAAGAATTTCGACAAGTACAAGTACAAGAAGGAGAAGGATCTGAATCTGGAGAGTCAGGAGGAGGAGAACGTGCTAACGGAAACTCCCATCAGTTCCATTACTCTCTCTCAGACGGAATCACCGAAGATTTTCACGCAAAACAACGAGGAGGTGGTCGACAGTGCGGTGAGCTCCGAAATAGATCCTAAATTCATGGACACAGAAGACACCGTCCTGCCTGCATCAAAGATAAAAACCATTGAAAGCACTGATAAGAAAGTCGATACGAAGCCTAAGAATTATCCCAGCTTCATACCCGTGTCGGAGGATATAATCGAGCCGATACCGGTCACGGAGCCTTACATGATGAAGCGAAATTACACTTATCCTGCGACCGCGTCGAGCGGAACACCGATTGCGAACGAAACGATCGAAGGTCGTACGGACGACCCAGAAACCGATCTCTCTCACGGAAACACGGGAGAGAAAGAAACGACCGAGCAACCTGTAACTTTCGTCTCGGATCAGTCGTTCGGCGACGAAGAAACGAAAGTGGATCGCGTTACAAAAAAACCAACCACGATTCGCTTGACCGTGCGAACCACGCCATTGAGCGTCGAGAGCACGACAATTCCCAGCAGTCTGTCGAAGTGTACCACGGGCCAGTTCCAGTGTGCGAACGGTACGTCCAGAGACGGCGCGTACTGCGTACCGTTGTCCGCCAAATGCGACTCCGAGAAGGACTGTTCCGACGGTTCGGACGAGGCGAACTGCGAGGGCTGTCCGGATAACTTCCGCTGCGCCAGCGGACAATGTCTCAAGAGGCATCTCGTGTGCAACAAGATCGTGGACTGCGACGACGGGAGTGACGAGCAAAACTGCGAGAAATGGCAGTGTCAGTCGGATGAGTTCAAGTGTCCAAGCGGTAAGTGTATCGAGATTCTGTATAAATAATAAAATTCGTATATTATTGATAATTTCTGTTTAGTTTCTAAAATATAAATGATTGCAGGAAAATGCATTCCGGCTCTGTGGCAGTGCAACGGTCGACCCGACTGCGAGGATCATCGTGACGAGTACAACTGCGCCGAGAGCTGCGGAAACAACGAATATTTATGTCCGACGGAAAAGTGGTGCATTCCGCAAACGTGGCACTGCAACGGAATCGCCGAGTGCGTCGACGGAGAAGATGAGAAGCTGTGCGACTGTTCGCTGGACCAGTTCAAGTGCCAGACCGGCGGATGCATCTCTCTGACTCAGATTTGCGACGGCATCGAGAACTGTCCGGATTATTCGGACGAATGGAATTGTTTAAATGCCAACGTTACTGTAGGCAAGAATCTAACTAACGCGGCAACGAATATCGATGCAGACAACAATACGAGCGGATCGACTGATCGTGTGCCATTGTTGAAGATAAAGTGAGTAGTAATAGCCTAAAAGGGAAACAGAATATTAATACTCGTAATAATAGAGTTTTGTAAGCAAGACTCAACTGCTAATTGTGCCTTAGGCAATATAACGGCGATTATCAACTAGTCTGTTGGGACGGATGGAGCGAGGAGTTTAGCGATTCCTACTGTCGGGCGTTGGGATTCGCCGGAGCCGAGATGACCGAGTCGTCCTTGTGGAATCAGACGGAAGACAATAGCATTCTAAGACTGAAAACGAATCCCGATCACCGGCAACCGCTAGTCACGAATCTGCAACAAGTAGAATTCTGCGTGTCAGGAAAAGTCGTGCGAGTGTCGTGCGAGGAGTTTGCATGTGGTATGCACTACGCGTCGGAGGAACCGACCGCGAGATCGATCGACGGGACTTCGATAAGCGACGGACAATTGCCCAGCGTGGCTTTATTGAAAGAGGAAAAGGACGGGGTCGCTTGTACGGCTAGTATACTCGGTCCCCTGCATGCTGTAGCCAGTTACTCTTGTATCTACAGGTGAATGAAATATTCCGACAAAATTTGCAAGTGTGATATATCAAGAAGCTAACCGAATTCTAATTCATATCGTAAAATACAAAAAAAAATCTGTAGATTTTCTAGATCACTCTGTAAAAATCATAATTGTAATTGTACAGAAACAAAAAAAGAAGCAGATGGCAACTTTTCACCGGGAACGATATGCTGAAGGGATATCCTGTCAAAAATATCGTGGCCTATCCTCAAGCAAAATATAATCAGTTCCTCTACAACAATGATATCGCTCTGATCGAATTAGAAGAGCCGCTAGTACTTTCCAGAAATATAAGCGCTGTGTGTCTTCCCAGACAATCTATCCAGGTATACTTTTGACAAACAAACGTATATAACGTGTATATAATTTTTTTAAATTTAACATCTTTCTTCGATAAATTGTTTATAATTATTAGCCGAGGCAAATCTGCGTAACGGCCGGATGGGGATTCTCTGCAAACGGGGAAATAAACTTGCAGCAGTATCACAAGTTCTTGTCTCTTCCGACATACGATTCCGCGAAATGTAATGCAACGAGTCTTTACGCAGGATTTATCACGGAACATGATATATGCGCAGATTTCACCGACACAGATAAAGGCTCTTGTTATGTAAGTAAAAAAAATATCGAGTCGTAGTTATATCGTTTATAGAGACGTCGAAAGAATTTACTGATTAAAATATTTACTGTATAATATACGTGTATTTTTTACTTTCAGAATGACGAAGGAGCGCCCTTGATGTGTGTCAGTGAATCGCAGAACGCGTCGGAGAGATGGGAAATTCAGGGGTTACTAAGTCACCGTAGATGCTCGAAAGGTCCGGCAATTTACTCGAGCACGGAACCTGCGCTCTCGTGGCTGCGCGAAACAGTGCCAGCTTTGCGGACGCAAAGTTAAAATTCATTATCGTACCGATTTCCCCGAGTATATAAAAGAAGTCAGTACTTTAAGAGACATTGTATATTACAATGCAAAAATCGCGATGTTAATAAGTAAGAAAAAAAAATCGAGATTGTGCGAAGAAGTGCACAGCACAACAAAAGTCTTACGTTGATGTTTTTAACTTTTCTTTTCAATGCTCAAAAAAAAAAAAAAAACAAAAACAATTATATACACACTTATATATAATTTATATATTCACGTTTTTTCTTTGCATATTTTGTGACATTGATGTTCCTATTATACAAATCGTTTTCTTCTCTCGAACATTTTTCTTTATAAAAAAAAATGACTTAAAACAACAGGGATTATAAGAAATGCGCAATTTAACAACTTCTGTACGAATCATCACGCGAAGTTATGTGTAAGAGAAATCTCAAAGAGACGGAATTTATACTAAATTGTAATTAAGGAAATATTATGTAAATACTGTATAAAGTAACTGTTTATTATGAATAATATGATACATAAGAAGTTTAGTAAAATGGGTCTCTTCACTTTATCTTACATTTTTTTACGTGTAAAAGATTGTGCTGCTCATTACTATATTTACATTAAACGTGATTGTTTCACTAACCGCAATGAAAGGCAATTTTTTTCTTTTTTGTGATATTTTGAATAATTCTCTCTAATGCGTTTCTCATATACACTAATTAAGAGACAATTTAATTATCATTCAGATTTAACACGCAAGAGACCGATACATATACATTCTAGTTACATACAATCGACAGTTTGTCTCAGAGATCCTGAACAAAGGATTTCTGAAACGAACAATGGATAGTATTAAGCACTAGATAGGATAAATGTATATATAAAATATACAATGACTATATTTTAATAAAAAACGCATTATTACAGAGAGATTTCACCGATCAAGAGAGTACGTTCTTATATGCGTACTCCTTGACAAAATGCGTATTTTTATATTGCAAGTAAAAAGTGGCAAATAAACGTATTTTAAACAAACCTGATACTTTCTCTCCTTACAAAATCTAATCGTTCCTAAAAAAAATATTTTGCTACGCAATAAATAAGTTTAAAAAACTACTAAAATAAAATATAACAAAGAACTACTAAAATAATATATAAACCTATATACTAAAACATGATATAAATTAACATGAATGCATTTAAATATATATATATATATGTATATGTAGACAGCACGCACACGAACTAACATCTTCAGTCATCTATTTGCTTTTTTGGTTTGGCTGCTACTTCAGCAACTGTAACTGCGGCATTCAGAGTAAGTAATGATTCTGATATACTGTTTATAACCGCGTTGTACTTGGACAAGAGATCGCGCACGTGTGCATTTAATTCCTCGGAATCCTCATAAGCTTTCAGATATGACAACGACACTTTGTTAAACGTGCTGTTTAGCTCAGGCACATTTTTTATACGTTCAGATTCCAACACAGGCGCGAGCTCCTGCACCTTGGTCACCAGTCTGTAATTTTCCATAATTTCTGGCTCCATCGTCAGCAACAATTGTATTTTGGCGCTCGTAGGCATATCGACATCCTCGGAAAAGGGCTCCAAATAACTGTTCAACTCGGGAAATCGTTTGATAAGCACACTGGCATTTTCTCTACCTGACAATGCCGAGTAAAGAAGCGAGTTAATATCCAGGAGACGATCAATCATAGGATTCTGCGGCGCGGCATCGTCGTCGATATTCGCTGTTTTGCCGTTCCCACACAACTGCCTTTCCAAATTCGCGATTCTGTCTTCCAGCAACTTGATGTTTGACATTTCGAAAGCTACAAATATAAAACCATGTATCTTTGCACGCTTGTCCTTAAAATATAGAGAACACTTGTGACATAAAATATACATTGGTAAATCTTATTTATACTAAAGTTTAAGAAATACTTACTGTTGGAAACTCTGTTGACGAAATTTGACAGTAGTTCTTTTTAGAGGTTATGTTAAGATTACTTCGATCCCTCACTTGACACGCGCGTATCTCACGTGACCAAACTCATTTATTAATAAGAGCAAAAAAAAAAAAAAAGAAACAAGTATTGCAGCAATTCTAACATGACGCATTATGTAAAACAGTAGCAAGACGATAACGAA